>ML829761.1:74869-89772 GCA_009831015.1 Picea engelmannii
CCCCCCCCCCCCTCTCCCAAATTATGGTCATGAACAAAAGCTTATGTTTGAGTTGAAATGCCATAAGCAGTAAGTTCATGGGCAAAAATGTTTGAAACATAAATTGCTAGATAACATTGATATATGCTATCAGTTTTAAATGTGCACAAGATTTGAGTGGCATGTAATATGTTGTTGGTTGTAAGTGTTGTCCTTCTTAAATAAGTATACGGGTCGATTCGATTTATGGTCATTGAATGGCATATATCTAGAATAGACATATTACATGGTATTTTGTTATTTGGTGATGTGACTTCGTAGTGATACGCATGGTATAATATTATTGCTATATTGAGTTAGCATACACATAGGCTACGATAAAGGATATGGACGTGATGGGATGGAGATGCATTTATTTCGATTCGACATTGGATTTAATTCCGAGTTGGCCCATGCCTTACCATCTTTTCAGGAGTTAGGGTTATGCCCATTTGCATTGCTTAGTATGTGGAAAAGAGATCCGCCTGAAGAACAAACCCATTTGATTGTTGTGGAAACTGTCTTGGTACTGGTATAAATTATCCATTAGACAAGGTAAGTGCATCAAATATTCAACATATATTGCATGAAATTTGTTTACAAATGAATTAGTTTTTGGCTCTATTTGATTGGTCGTGAGTGCAAAAGTCTCTCTTTCCTTATCTTTCATTCCAGAGAAAAATTGGTGGTTGCTGGTGATTTGTTTTTGGTTGTTATCATACTCTCATTTTCCATCCTGTATGAATCATACATGTTAGCAAAGTTTGTAAAATGCAGGAATAATGAAAAATGAGTTGAGCTCACCTTTGCTATTTGCATGCAAGAAAATGAGGATTTCGAACCCAACTAAGTTTCTATTAACTTTATGAACTTTGTGGTTAATGTAAAGACACATTAATGTTTATTACACAAGTTGACAGGGTTCGAACCCGAATTCATGGAATAGATTTGATTTGAAACTTGGTTCATGTGAGATCTGGTTGTATTCATTTTCTTTGGCTTGTATTTGGTTCTAGTTTTACCTGGATTATAATTTTTCAACCCATGTTCAAACCTGGGTAAATATTGGTTATTGAAAAGGGAAAATGGGTCAAACCCATATTTGAAATTGATTTCTAGCAAGTTTGAATCCGAATATACACATGCATATCAGTTGATTATTTGTGTTGAGACTTATCTTTTGCTATGAAGTATAAGGTTTTTTGTTGTTGCATCCTGCCTTGTTTCTTTGATTGAAACAATTTTATTCAAGGCAGAGCCTTTGGTTATGTACGTATTCGACTCTGGTTGAGTAGACTCGAACCCAAACTCTTTCTATTGTGAGTATATTTAGTTTAGGTTCCAAAAATTGAGTTCTCTCCATACTATTAGACTTTAATCTTATTGATATTTGAACTGAATATATGCCATATTATGCCTCAACAATAAAGAGTGTTGACTATATTTTATGTCACAAATGGTATAGAACTATTACATTTGATTGGTTTATTGCGCATGGACTCATGCTGATTTAATCTATGGTTGTGATTGGATGGTATTAATGAGTTGAAATTGGTTGAAATCATAAGTTATTTAAAGTTTATTTACCAATCAGAAGGGTAATTATATGATGGAATTTAAAAAAAATAATGGTCTAGTTTTTAAAAAGGTTGTTATATGGATTTTTCATTCCCCTAATGTATTTCATTTTCCATAAGTTATTGTCCCTTAATCCCACTCATAAAAAATCCGTTTTACATGTTTCTCTCGCCTATCGATATAACTAAGATGAAATGTGATATATGTGACCTATAGTTTTGAATGACCAAAAATGGTTTGCGAAACATGATAAACAAAGCATGATATCTATTTATAGCATGCACAAATATAGTTTGAAAATGATTTGAGGATTGATTGCTTTTACATTGAAGATGTACAAGCGTGGTTGGGAGAGTTAATATATTGAACAGTGTTTGTCATACATTCCTATCATATTATCATTTTTCGTAAATTACACTCCTTTATCATATATCCCTGTCATATAAATATCCTTTCTCATACACTTCCCTGTTCATATTTTAAAAGAAAAAAATGCCTATAAATATGTAGAGGAATTTTTAGTTCAGATTTCAAATGAAAGAAAATTAAAAGTTGGATGTTCAATGAGTTGAAATTTCTTCCTTTCATTTCACTTATCCCATTCATATTCCCCTTTTATGCTTGATGGTTATGTTTCTCAAAGCCATAGTTGAATCATTTTTAACAAATTGTAATTGATGTTTGTTGTTACTGAATTATATTTTACTTTAAGAATTATTGCACTAATAAAATGATGGTGGCATATAGATGATTTTTTTCAACAAAGATAGTAGCAGAGGTGAAAACAAAGGAAATAAGGGAGATAGAGGAAGAAGAGGGAGAATGCCTAAAGTATCGTGGCAACCTGGGAGGCATAAGAAGATGTGGTTTTTGATATATTTCGACGTCGATTCTAAATAATTTTATCATCTCATTCAAACATGTCACTTGAACCTTGGAGAGGAGCCTGCTTTGCCCCAACCTCCAACTCCTCCCAATGTGATCTTGCAATCACATCCTAATATTTTTCATGACCCTATGCCCTCTATTCATCTGGGAAATGATGATTGGGTAATACAATTGTGACTCCTCCCTCTAATATTTCCTAATGGCCAAATGATGTCCCTATTCTTCCTTCATCTCCTATTCTTACACCACCACCTATTGTTTCAGCTAGTTCTATGGTTCACTCACTTCCTACAAAAGATCATAATGTACCCCCTCATGATTCCCAATTGGATAGAGGAAAGAAACAAGTCACCTCTCACAGCACTGGAAAATCCTCTTCATCTGCCCACCCCAAAACGAAATCAACAAAAGAGAACAATAGCAAGAGATAAATCAGTTTGAGTGACATGCATCCAGAAATAGACAAGCTTGAGGAGAAGAAGTCTCAAAATGAAGACTTTATAAAAGAAAGGGAAGAATTCTTTAAAAATAAATTCCCTGGATCATTTTAATTTTTTCTTAAGACAATGACTTTGACTTTGATATTATTTTTGGACAAACAATAGATCGATGATATTTGTTTTGAAAACTCAAAATATCATGTTTTTTTTGGAGATACAAGTAGATGCTGATTTGATATTTTGGATTAGTGTTTTATGCTTCATAATGCTGATTTTTATATTGCTAAATGATTGTGGATTTGTAAGGAGTATTTGAAATGTTGAAAATAAAAGAAATAAAGACATAATAGGGTCCCCACCTATTATTTATTATTTATTATTATTGTTTACCCTTATCATAAATACAATTGTCCTATCTTGACTAAAGTATTTAAGTTTAGTAACAAAAGGTAGTTGAACCACTTGAACTACTTTTTGAAGAATAAAAGGAAGAGAGCAAGGACACAGATATATATATATATATATATATGAGAAAATACAAAGAGATACTTATGATAAGGTTTTCTCTTGCCTCAAGTAATAATTCCTATTCATTCATTCATTTCCGAGTTTCTTGAGAGCTAAGTCCTTTTGTTGATAGAACAATTACTCTAAAGGTGGAAAAAAGAAATGATTGGGAAGCATAGACTTTTGACATGCTCCAAAGATCATTCATGTATCTTGATAGTATGTTCAGACTTAATTATAATTTTTAAATTCAGTTTCAATGTTGATTAATGCTATTTTGTAGAGTCAAGGCTATGATGCGCTTGTAGATTGGATTGATCCAGTTGATTTTTAGTCTTGGTGTTTTTCTTTGAGACATCATTTGTCTTTGTATGATTCAAAATTACATCTTAGACTTCTAAGTCCAACTCTGGTCCAAACCCTCGTAGGGGTTTGTAGAGAGAAACTTGGCTGTAACTCATAAAATATATCAATAAAATAATTTTATGATTTATTATCAATTTCAGACTTGTTGTGTATTGAAATTTCAGATGTGTTTTATCTTGTATTTATTCATTTAACTCTTATAAAATTTATTTACAATTACTTGTTCTATTTTTAAATTTATTTTACAACAAAACACACAAATTTGATAATAGCATCAGGTCCAAGAACTTATTTCTTGACGGTTGGTTGATATTTTTGAACAGGATATAGGCTCGAGGTGATAATCCTACCTATCTCACCTAGACTAGTGAGATTCGAAAATGCTTGAGTGAGGATAAATCCATTCTGTGCCTCAACACTACCCATGCCTCTAGGCATTCGAGCTGACCATTTCACATGGAAAGTATCATACTACCATTAGTCATTGACATTGTGATTCTTGACCTTTGTTGATCACTAATACTCATCTTCTTGTCCACATCAATCTCTGATGGAATGCACCTCACAATCATGCATAGAGAATTTGAGACATAGAATCATATTTTTTGGTGGATGAAATCTTTGTTGTCACTTATGCATTGCTTCCCAACCGACTTGGACATAATTATCCTAGGGTCATGGTGGAAGTAGTGACACTATTACATGATCATGATGATTAGTTCATGCATAAGAATTATCTCTCAATTATGACATTTGTCTCTAAATTCTCATGTTGAAATTTACAAACACACTTAACAAACAATGAAGCTCTCTTTAAACTAGTAGGCACTATTGGTGTAATAACAAAGTGAGCTCAGGAACAAATCATGGAAAATAATTTTATATCATTGCCACTCTACCAAGGGGAGTGGTTCTCAACTTTGATCCATATTTTTTCAACACCATATTTGTTGACTCCAGGTTCCTTAAAACAATCACCTGCAAAATTTTGTGCAACTAAGAGAAATCACCTATTGAGTTCCATCCAACAATTAATATATAAAGTTTTGAATTTGGTAGATATCCAAGGTCTCAACACTAACTTTGTCATGATGCGATCCTTTTCACTTAAATTTCTAACACACCACAAGGAAAATATAATGTTGATTGGAGCTTCAATGATGAAACAATGTTTAAGGGTTAGATAGAGTTGAACATTGATTCATGCACATGTTCTTAGCTTTGACTTAGCCATGTGCTAGATCCTTGGGGATTTTTAGTCATCACATATTTCTTTTTATCACTTAAATCCAACAATCAATGAGGCTATCTAGAGAGTGCTCTTTTATTAGAGATTAGATCTAACAATGATATGCTTTAGTTGATTGAGGATCCTTACAAGGAAAATTGTTGACTTTGGGTGCATGCCTAATAAAAAATTAAGCCTTATATGTTTTTTTACAAAAAACCAAAGTTATTTTTTTTCAACTTAGATCATTATTACATAGTTATTGGCTAGAGGAATATCAAAGCACTACACATGAGGAAGGGTGATTAATGGTTTTTGGAATAGCTCCATGGATGGCTTATTTTATTGATAATAGGAAATATCCATTTACTCCATGTGATCCTAGTATATTATAGTTTTGGGACTACAAGTCCCAACCCTATCAATATCTGAATAAATTATTGGTGAAGACCTTGAGCTAGGTGGATATATGGGGTTGGTGGTCAAGTTGGTGAGCATGATAGACATATTGTAACATGCAATTAGGGATTTTGGATATCAAATTTAGGAAGAAAATTTTGGAGGTTCATGGATAATGTACTTGGTCTAACCAACGACATGGTTATGTTGGAGTTAATCAAGCACATTTGTATAGGTTCTAAACAAACTTGCACATGGCCACCTCTACTACCATTTTCTTTGCATCCACCTTTCCCCATAGGTTGCATATTCTTTTCCTTATAAGATTAAATAATTTTTAGAGTTTTAGGAATGTAGTCAAACAATTTCACAGGAATGGAATGCCATACCTAGGTTGTAGGGAACTCCAGATAGATTTTTGGTGGGAAGTTGATCATAGGAAAATCATGTTTTTCAATGGTTGCAAGTGAATAAATGCACAAATTTGTAGATATAAGAATTATCAATGCAAACACATAATTTATGAGCTAAAGGAATTAGAAGAATATTATTTAATCCTACAAAACAAACTTGTGTTGGGAAGTTAAACATAAACTTTGTGGTTTTGAGAATCTAGAGCCAATGAGGCTAATATCAAGACATATATCAATTGTGATTTAAGGAGGAATACAATTATATGAAAGCGTACTTTACTGAATGAAATGGAAACTTTCCTTTGAAATAATTCTTATAGTTAAAGACCCAAATAGATTTTTTGATTGATGATTAAGATACAATATAAGACATACATTGTGCACATTTTCAAGCTCTTTTTCTTGTAGTAGTTTTGATGTTGATTACAATGTTGTTTCAATGGATACAAAGGAAGATAGTTATGATTTCTTTGTTGAGGAAAATGTCTTTCTATGTGAATAGTGGTGATAAATGAGCTGATTTTCGGGTTCATTTGAAGTTTTAATGATGGTCATTTGTAGGGTAGTCCAGCTTCACTTTGATTCTATCTCTACTCAATATCATGAATTTTAGTGTTTGGTCATGCTAGTTTTCAACTGGATGTATCGACCAATAATTTAGAATCCTCATGTGTTACTGGATGATTGAAAAAAATCCAGCAACATTTTTCTTGTCATTACACAGTTGGAAATAAAATCGACTCTATTTAAACTACCGATTAATTATTTACAACTAAACAAATTCAAAAAAAGAGAGAGCAATGTTTAGGTTGCCATTTCTATTTTCAACCATATATTGATTGATAGTTTGCAATCCTCCATTCATTACCGAAGGGTTGAAAAAAATATAACATAGTTTCTACTTGTCGATACATGGTTGGAAATGAAATAGCCAATATAAATGCTACCAATTGATAAAATTTAAACAAAAAATTAAAATTATGATAGCACAATTACTGCTAATTGATAAAATTTAAATAAAATAATTAAAATTTATTGTATAAATTTTATAATTTATTTAAATAAATAAATAAAAACCACCTACCACTTTGGATATTCCACAGTGAAAGGGGTTTGGTTATTTTCAATGCTATATTGAGGTCCTAGAGCAAAGGCTAGCTCGATGTTTGAAGCTGGGTTGAGCTATTTTGGTCATGGTTTCCATTGAAATGAAACAATGCCTTCACAACCTATTTTATTTTGTTTTATAAAAAAGTGGGATCTTGATAGATATTTTGACCTTGATCAAGGTCTAAACCTTGACTGAGGTCCTAACACTTGATCAATGTATAGAAATCGATCAAGGTTTTACTTAACTCCCATTACGACCTTGATTGAGGATCTATTGGTTTCCAAAAATGTCCTCGACTATGGGATCATTTAAGCACTCAATTAAGGTATTAAAATATCAGTCAAGGGATTTAAAAATTCCTTGATTAAGGGTTTGCATAGACTATTTTCATGTGCTACCTTGCCAAAAAGTGTGACAAAGCTTCACAGATTCTCCCACTTCCTTTGATTTCTTCTATTTCCACTTTCTTTCTTATGAAGATTCTCTTCCAAAATACCGAGTGACAACTCATCTAACCTTCTTCCTTATGTCATATTAGTGGTGTAATGGTCACAATGCATGCACTCAATCAACAACTGATTGAGCATGCGATCCAAAATAAATTTATTTGGTTTTGTTGTTTAAAGTACACAACCTAAGTCTTCATGTTTTCATAATGGAAAACTCTTCATACTTTAGTGGAAGTTCACCACTTCAATATTTTAATGTTTATTTCCTTCATTTGTTTGTTCTTAGGTCCTATGGGTTCAAGCATAGCTCACCCTCTTCATCCCTCATATTCCTAACTAACAAGTTAATTAAACTCATTTCTATAACAATGAGGATGCTAATTTACTTGTACACTTAATATATCAAACCAGGGCTATGTAATCTTGCGAGATGTCATACACTGTTTGTGTAGGATAAAAATATTATATTTTCATTTGATTCCTAAATGTTGGAACTTAAAAAAATTTAATTCTAAATTCAAACTCTATTTAATTTCTGTTTGTGGAGAAATCAAAACATTCACACACTTACATGAAATACATTATTCTATTCTTTATGTTCTAATCTACAAAAATCATGAACGTTAGATTAAAAGACAAAAATGTTAATTGCAATCAATCGTCAATCATACATCTTATGTGTTCAAGATTAAACAATAAAGACATGGAACCAATTAGGCTACCAGATCTTATAACATGTAATAAATGGAATCAAAATTTCTAACTACAAATTAATAAAGCAAGAAAGTTGATTTACACAAGCACCTTCACACCTACAAAGTAGGCGCTATCTCTGTGGAACGAAGATATGAATTAGAGTCACAGGGACAAGAAATTCGATAGAAATTTTGTGTTTCAATAAAGAATAGTTTTAACACATCAAAACTGACTTTCCCTATTTTCCCCTTCATCCTCGATTACAAATGAATATCCCTTTTTATAATTGTCAATTACAAAATAGAATATTAATGAACATGATTTCTAATCAAAGTTTATGAAAAAAATTACCTCGAGCCTTAATTCTAGGACACGGGTATCAAAAGACTGTAAAAATGTATTTAAAGCAAAATAAAATGATAGATTTGCAAGAAAAAATGGTGGTCAAAAGATGTTAAAAACATAGTTCATCATCTCCCCACATTTCAAAGTGTTGCCTGTCCTTATGCAACTTAATCATCTAAATTAGAACTCGAGGAAACATGACAAGAGTATTTTTCATGAATATTGCTAAAATTGTAAGAACCATGACTTATTTCCCCTATCTTAGAATAACCTCTTCTTTTGACAATGGTTTCCCAAAACGATTCCACCTCCAAAGGATCCCAAAGAAAAAAATATATGTAGTGTGGTGATAGATACTAGATTAAAGGAAAATGAAACTACAAATCAATCCATTGAGTCCCACATTATCTTAGGGAAGCTATGTAGCAGTCACATATAAGTAAGGGAAAGTTAAAAATTAGGATAACCTAGAGGCTCCCATTTCTTTTATTATGTATGCATGCAATCCCATATTCATTGGGAAGCTAGTAAAGAATCCACCTGAATACGAGTTATTTTGTCAGCATATGTAGAAAGAGTATCATGTTGAGTTTGTCGGATACTAGGAATAAATAAAACTTGTTTCAACAAACTTTCATGCTCCTAAAGTACTCTGAGTGGGGTAAAAGACTAGCCTCTCACCCATAGGTTCATCTGTGCTTCATCATAATAAATATGTGAAATAACATTGCTCCAATGCAATTGATGATTGAAAGAGGAAGCAAAATATCTTAGTTGGATGTCCCCCACAAAAGGGTTTGGATTCCATCTTCTATCATGATTAAGGAGGAAATCACGTTGGTAGAGTTCACACATGAGGTTATGATCTTCCCCACTTCTATTAATATATGCATCCATGAATTATGCAGGTTTTAAAATGTGAGGATTCCTACTGGAAACCATACCTAATTTGAAAGGATATCATTTTTTCCTTAAAGAAAAAACATATACTAGATATGGTATTATACAGGCCAGGGCTGCTTGAGTGAAAGTGTACAATTGTTTCTTTTATTCTTATAGATTTTGTACCAATTTTTTATTTTTTTGGTTTTCTTTATGCTCAACCCATAAGACTTGTCGTTTTTATTTGGTTTCCATATATAATGTGGCCCAATGTTCTCTCATATTGTGGATGGTTTTCTAATGCTCTTGTAATGAAATCATGCTTGAGTGAAAATATTCAACAATATTTTCCCATTTAGCCACCTCAATTTGCAATATAGTCAGCCTTTCATTGTCATGAGAAACCCTCACATTCCCTAAGGTTTCTATAGTTGGGATGTATACTAGAAATACTTCCATTTGCAATTTATTACCCCTGGGTCTATCATTCCCTTCCATAGCTAGTTTTGTATGATTCGTGGATTCTATATGTAAACTTGCAAGAGTTGTAGCAATCTTGTTCTCTAAAGAGTCATTGAGATCCAACAGTTCAATAGTAGGGTCAACTATAGGTATATTAGGAGTAACATGCTTTGTGTCTTTGATCAAATCATGATAAACACCACCTTCACATAGAGTGAAAGGTGGATTATCAATTTCTTCAATTTCTTCTACCAAAATTTTCAATCTAGACCTATATTAATTTTTCATTAAATTTTCCTTAATAAAAATAATTTCCAAAGCTTTGATACAGTAAAAACAAGGTTTTGTAGCCTGAAAGAAACGACATGATTTGAAATGTTGGAAAGTTGGTGGTTGTATGAATATCACACAAAGTGTGATAATTATGGATCATGATGATATGGCACGAAATAAATATATGAAGCGATGTGGCACCACTATGTCAAAAGATTTGAAGAGGGAAACGTACAACAAAAGCATGAAATAGGTGTAATGAGATGTGACATGATATTAACTAGGCATTAAATACTAGCTGGAAAATTCATTTTAACAAGGAAGAAAAAACAATGTCAAGGAATATGTCGTCAATAACCCAAAAACAAGATTTGAATATGAGAATTGTGAAAGAGGGATTCATACCTGTACATACCATGTGCACAAATCAATATTTATGGAAATTAGTAACTGGAATAAATCTTTCCAAATAAATCTTTCCAAATGATGAAAAGTTGATCATGGATATGGATCAAGTCATAGCATTCTAGTGTATATATGGAAAGAATCCATAACAAAATGATGAAAAGTTGATCATGGATATGGATCAAGTCATAGCATTCTAGTGGATATATGGAAAAAATCCACAACATAAAGACTTCTAAATATTTCGTAAATTAATGGATATGTATAAGAAAGATTCCATAGAGGAATCTTGGAGGAAAGTGCTGAGAATATACATATGCTATGTAACGACCAAACACATAGACATTTCCTAAAAATATATCTGTAGAAAATAGAATTGGGATCAATATCTGCCATAATGTGACTAGGACAACAATGAACTGTAGCAAAAACATATTTGGTTCATTCTTTAAGCCTCAAACACCTAGATTTAAGTTGTAACAAACAAAAAATATTAATAATGATGGGATTTGTTGTATATGTCCATTCTTCATTATTTTTATCTTTTTTTTAATCAAACATTGTCTGCCAATAAGCTGGTTTTCAGATAAATCTTGTCTAATTGCACTCTTGTCGAAATTTTCACAATTATATTTTTATTTTAAACCAAGTGATGCCAACCAAAAAATAGTTTTTAGGTATCACAAGTTCCAGTAATGTTTGAAAACATGTTTTCACTACTAGGCTTTAATTATTATTATTATTATTATTATTTTAGAGCAAGCAAAGAAATCAAGAAGGCATATATGTCGATGGCATGGCCATGCCACTTACAACCTCCAATTATGACTGCTTGATCAAGTCTTTGATAAACTCATCTTTGGCGAGTTGTTTCCAATATAACCTCAATCGATGGCCATTATCCATGAGTGGGGTTTTCTTTTCTCAATAGTACGAAGCATAATAGAACCATTATAAAAAAATATGCCCACCTGATAAGGTCCAAGCCATTTGGTACGAAACTTACCTTTTAATGTCTTGAATCTTGAATCAAATAGAAAGGCCCAATATCCTTCTTTGAATTTCTTCTCTTTGATGAAATTGTCATGCCACTTGGCCCTTTGTTGTTATACAATAGAGTTTTGGTGCAAATCATCCCGAAGAATCTCATCAAACTGATTAATCTATTCCAAGTAATGTTTTTTCGATTCTTAAATATCCATTCCTACATGCACTACAATCCTTAATTTTTTAATCTCAAATTCAATAGGCATGGCTACATGCTTCCCATTTACAAATTCATAGGGAACGAAGCCTATTATTTCTCCATGTGGTGCGATAGGCCCAAAGATCTTATGGAATCCTACTAGCTCAATCCTGATGGTGGATATGCATGATCTTAGTCAAGATGGTCTCCAGATCTTTGTTGGTGAATTCAACCTGCCCATTGGCCTATGGATGGTATGGTGTGGAAGTTATATGCCTGATATGTTAATGTTTGGTAACATATTGGATGATATTGGATGTGGAGTGTGTACCTTGATCTATGGAAATTTCATGTGGAACTCCAAATTGAAAAAAATATATCTTCATATAAGAAATCAACTACAATTTTCTTTGTTTCCTTTGAAAGAGACTGGGCCTCAAACCACTTAGTCACATCATCAATACATACCAAGATATATACCTTTTTCTATGATGGTGGGATGATTGTAAAAAAAAAAGTCTAGAGTCCATTTTTCAAAACGATCCACCAAAATATGGGGTTGTAGGGGCATCTCATCCGATTGAACTGGTCATCCCATTCTTTGACAAATGCCACAACTTTTGACATAAAATTTGGCATCCCAAAAGATGGTAGGAAAATGGTATCACAAGTGCAACACTTTTTCGGTAGTCTTCTTGTCAAGAAAGTTCCCCCACAAGGATCATCATGACATTATTTAAGGATGTCACATACCTCATATTCATGAACACGACATCGGATAAAAAGATATGGTCATGTACGAAAGAGTTGGACTTGAACCCATGAGTACATGGTACTCTGTCTATAAACTCTTTGTCACTCTTTCAATGAGAGATGCTATGGAAGCTTTGCTGCAGCCAAATAATTAGGAACATCTACAAACATGGTGTGTTAAGAGGTAATGCGAATAATTTTTCATCGGGAAAAACATCCTCAACATGAATAATATTGCTCTCATTGCTAAGCTTGGAGATAAAATAAAAAGAAACATTTTCTTTCCTAGGTTTATCCAACATAGTGATGTCAAACTCTTGTAGCAATAGTAACCATCTAGTCACTCTACCATTGGTAATAGGTTTATTAATATGATAATGAATGGTAGAATGACCAATATGCACAAAGATAGGATAGCCAGTTATATAATGATGAAACTTGTTCATAACATGAACAACTACAAGAAACTCTTTTTTAGTTATCACATAGTTTGATTATGTAGTAGTAAGATTCTTGATAATAAATTAGATAGCATAAGGTCAATGTTCTTATTTTTGTCCAAGTACTACCTTGATAGTTGTATCCAAAGCATCTATGGAGATGTGAAAAGGCAAGAACCAATTTGGTCCCCTTAACACTGGTGCCACTGACAGTTTCTACTTCAAGGATTCAAAAGCAATCTGACATTGATTAGTCCATAAAAATTCTATATCATTTGAAAGCAATGTGAATAAGGGTGATGCAATCTTAGTAAAATTTTCAATGAAATGGTGACAATATCATACATGCCTTAAGAAATTACACATATCTTTCTGAGTTATTGGAATTGAGAGTTTTGAAATTACCTCTATCTTATCTAGGTCTAACTTAATTCGTATAGGAGCTATATGATGGCCAAGAACAATTCCTTCTATTAACAACATATGACATTTCTCATGAATAAGAGAAAGATTTGTTTCTTGACATTTTGTAAAAACATTCCCAAGGTTATCCATTGCTTCTTCAAGAGTATTTCTATATACAGTGAAATCATTCATGTAAACCTCAACACAATCATGGATCAAAACAAAAAAGATACCAAAGATAGCATTTTGGAAGGTAGCAATGGCATTGCACAATCCAAAATGCAGTACTTGGTAAGCATATGTTCCCCATGGTTAGGTGAAAGTGATCTTGTCCTAGTCTTATGGAGCAATCTAATTCTGATTGAAATCATTAAACCCATAAAGAAAAGACTTTTGTTTTACTTGTCAATATATCTAGAGCTTGCTGAAGGAAAGGAAGAGGAAAACATGGTCCTTTAAAGTGGCTTTATTCAACTCTTTTTCTTTGATACAATCACTAGTGGTGAAACCCATTGATTCTCAAAGACTTGATAAATGAAATTTACATTAAGTAATTTCTACAATTCTTCTTTTATGGTTTCTCTCGAAGTAGGGTTCATTCAATTTCTACAATTCTTCTTTTACTGTGTCTCTCAAAGTAGGGTTCATTCATCTCCGGGGTTAGCAACTGGGTTGAAAATCATGCTTGATATAGATGTGATACATATAAAAATTAGGATGAATCCCTTGTTGTAATTGTATTCTATTTTCAATTAATTATTTAACTAAATTGTTAATATTTTAAAAGAAATTAGTTAAATTTTTGTTTTTATAAGAAATTTCAATAAATGAGATAAAAGGGGCCAAATTGAGTTTGGAGATCTCTCTGACCAATCACAGGATGACAAGTGTCTTAATATTTCAAATAAATCAAGTGTGCGGGTTTAAAATTTGTAAGTAGTGGCTTGTAGCGAAAGTGATAGTTGCTAGATCTAGCGGTTCATAATAACCGTTGATCGACGGCTTAGGATCACTGTGCAATCAAAAGTAGTAGGTTTTTAAAAATGACCACAGCCTCTGCAAACCATAAAACCTCAATAATCCATGTGATTTTTTCTTGTCAAATGGGGAGCCTAAAGTCATTGATGGAAAACCGCTACTATAGCCTCCGCAAATCGCTTTTTGGGTTTTAAAAATAATTACTTAGTGGTTGATGTGGTAGTTTGAAATTAAATTAGCTCGTGACAGGGAAATTTAATATGTGACTCATGCAAATTTTTAAAAGAAAGGTGGTTATTTGTTTCAAAACACTGTTGCAGGAATGAAAGATGAAAATTAAATCAAGCAAACATTTGGTTACAGTATGAGTTCGTGGGAAACCAGTCCAATAAATCAAGAACTCAAATTTTCAAGCCAAACATGTACTATCAGTTCTTTTCTTAGATTTTCACTCTGTAAGTTTAAAATGCAGTATATCTAAGTTGAAAGAAATGCCTCCAAGATGAAAACTTGGAGGTCATGCACAGCCCATTTCTCATAACCTTGATTTTAACCATTTGATCGATAGAGATTAGGATATATTTGAGCTCAAGGTCATTATAGAAAGTGCTTATGAAATTCATTAGTTAAGCTACCAATGAATTAAATATGCCCTTGACAATATACCAACTTGGGAATGTG
>ML829762.1:18072-35831 GCA_009831015.1 Picea engelmannii
TATCTAATGAAATGCAAACAACTATAATAATGGCTTAAACATTAACATGGTTTCAGAGCCAAGCTGAAGGAAGCATCTTTCACAAGTGAAAAACATCACTGTTGCCATACATGAAAATTAGGGATTTTTTATGGTGAATTTTTTCAGCCCCAAAACCATCTAGAAAAGTGTGCCCTCTTCTAAGGATCACTTTGGCACTCTCAGTGCACCTTTTCAGTGGTTGGATCTCCTGAAAAGTGAAACCCTAGTTTCACAAAGTACCAGAAGTACCAGAAAACCAGTGTACAAGAAGTACCAGAAGTACCAAAGTACCAGAGGTACCAGAAGCACCAGTCCATAAATCCGTAGATCAAATTTGGAGGAGCAAAAGTTGGATTTTCTCAGATCTAAACACACCAGGCTACTCGCCTCAACCAAGAGCACCTCCTGGTAAGTTCCGATTTTGATTTTGAGCACTTTCATTTTTCAGTCATTTTCCTAGCTCCAGGTAAAGATGTTTGCAAGTGTTAAGCTTGTTGACAAGCTAGAAGGAGTGGAAAATTTATGTGCTTGGAAGTATAGGATTGGCCTCATTCTTGAAGAGAACGACCTAGCAAGATTCCTCAAAGAAGAAGTACCAGAACCCGTCGATGCTACAAAAAAGGCAAAGCATCAAAAGGACACAATAAGGGCCAAAAGAATCATTGCAGATTCAATCAAAGACCACATGATTCCTTATGTTTCATCTAAGAAGACTCTAAAA
Source organism: Picea engelmannii (assembly GCA_009831015.1). Taxonomy (NCBI): domain Eukaryota; kingdom Viridiplantae; phylum Streptophyta; class Pinopsida; order Pinales; family Pinaceae; genus Picea; species Picea engelmannii. The sequence continues at coordinate 18,815 of ML829762.1, forward strand.
GAAATGTTTGATGCCTTGACCAGACTATATGAAGGAAATAACATAAACCAGAAGATGAATCTAAGAACTCAACTGAAGAATACAAGGATGCAGAAAGGATAAATGATTTAGGAATACTTCTCCAGAATCTCATAATTCAAAGAACAGCTAGAAGCTATTGTAGATACCATAGATGAAGCCGAACTCATAATGACATCCCTAAATGGTCTCACAAGACCTTGGGATGAATTTATCCAAACGATATGTGCCAGAACGGAGAAACTGAAGTTTGATAGTCTATGGGAAGAATGCATCCAAGAATAAACAAGAGTAGCGAATCGTGAAGCATTAATAACAAGAGATGATGATCAAGCCCTAGCTACTCACACCAAAGGAGGAAGGAATACACCCTACTTCCAAAAGGAGACTCATAAAGAGCCTCAACAATCAAACAAATTCAATCATAAAGAATATCATCCAAGGAGATTTCAGGATAAAGGACAATGAAAGGAAAGGGACTACTCATATGTACAATGCTATCACTGTGACAAGATGGGACACATTGCGAAGTTTTGTCCATCCAGACGAGAAGAATACAAGAGAAAACATAAGAGGCTCCATGCCCATGTAGTCGAAGATGAAGAGCCACCCGCAAATATTATAAGAGAGCAGATCAAAGACCATGTCTTGATCTCGGCCCTCTCAGGATCTGTAACACCCGGAGAGGACACTTGGCTCATTGATAGTGGTGCATCCAAGCACATGACGGGACAAAGAAACATTCTCTCTTGTATCTCAAAAAATAAGTTTTCTCAGAAAGTGACACTTGGAGATGATTACCAATATCCCATCAAGGGAGTGGGAGAATCAAACCATAAACTGAATTCATGGAATTCACTAAAACTGAAGGATGTACTATATGTACTAGGCTTGAAGAAGAACCTACTCTCCATTTTAGCTTTAGAAAAGAAAGGCTTCAGAGTTTCCTTTATAGATGGAGAAGTTCTTATGCGGGCTAAAGGAGAAACCTTAAATGAAGCAATCATCATTGGAAGTGAAGAAAATGGCTTGTATAAACTAAAGGGTCACTCAGAGACTGCCATGACCCACGCCATTTAAAACTCATGTGAACTATGGCATAGAAGGTTAGCCCACATCAACTACAAGGCACTACCATACATATGCAAAGCGGTCACAGGTTTACCAGAACTCAAAGGTGACCATAAAGGCGTATGCAATGGGTGTGCACAAGGGAAGAACATCAAGAACCTGTTTCCGAAGAGGGACAGCAAGACAGAAGGAGTCCTAGAACTCATTCATTCAGATGTGTGTGGCCCAATGCCATCATCCTCCATTAGCGGGTATGTATATTATGTATCATTCATTGATGATTATTCTCGTAAAACCTGGATATATTTCTTGAAATCTAAAGATGAAGTTTTCAACAAGTTCAAGGAATTCAAAGCCTTGATAGAGAACCTTTCTGAAAGGAAGATTAAGATACCCAGGTTAGATAATGGAGGAGAATATACCTCAAAAGAGTTTGTGAACTTCTGCAAAGATGTTGGGATCAAGAGAGAACTCACTACTCCCTATAATCCCCAACAAAACGGTGTAGCTGAACGAAAGAACATAACCATATTGGAAGTTGTGAAGACTATGATCCATGATTAAGATCTTCCTATGTTCTTATGGGCAGAAGCAGTAATGGCAGTTGTATATGTGCATAATCGATTGTCCCATAGTACACTTGGGCTCAAGACACCAGAAGAGATGTTCACCGGAAAGAAGACAGAGGTAAACCATCTCAAAATATTTGGTTATCCAGTGTTTATTCATATACCTAAAGAAAAGAGAAACAAGTTGGACCCTTCAGGAAAGAAGGGAATATTTGTGGGATACTGTGAGGTCTCCACGGCCTTTAGAATCTATATGCCAGGTCAACATCACATTGAGATCAGCAGGGATGTGACCTTTGATGAATATGCAGCGCTCAAGAAATCTAAACTATGCCAGCTTGAAGAAGTATATGAAGAGGAAACTGTAATCCCCAGTACTGCAATGAGGGAGGTTCCCAGAGCTGCAGAACCAGAGAGGGAAGTCGTAACTTCCCCTGATGAGGAAATTCTAGAAGACCATGATATAGTAGAAGTGCAAGAACCTCCTCAGATGACGATCCTCCATAAAAGAAAGCCAGCTTGGGCTAGAGAGCTTATTCAAGATGGAGAGAAGTACGGTGTTCCCCAAGGAACTACGAGACAGGTGAAAATACCAAAGCCATTCTCCAGTTATACGACTTTGATGTGTGATCTCCTAGAAGAAGAGCCTACCTGCTTTGAAGAATCCATTCAGAGGAAAGAATGGGCAGATGCCATGACAGAGGAATACCAATACATAATGAAGAACGAAGTATGGGAAACAGTTCCCAAACCGAAGAATAAAGATGTGGTATCCTCCAGATGGCTCTTCAAAATAAAACATGTTGCTGATGGAAGTATTGAGAAGTATAAAGAAAGATTTTTCGCTCGTGGTTTTTCCCAGAAGGAAGGAATTGACTATGAAGAGACATTTTCACCTGTGGCCAGATACACTTCGATCAGAACCATCATAGCTCCTGCAACTAATATGAAGTGGAAGTTGCACCAGATGGATGTGAAGACAACTTTCCTAAACGGTGTCATCGAAAAGGAAGTGTATATAGAGAAACCTCAAGGATTTGAGGTTGAAGACAATAAGTCTCATGTCTGCAGATTGAAGAAAGCCTTATACGGATTGAAGCAAGCTCCTAGAGCTTGGTATGGCCACATAGATAGTTTCTTGACGAGCTTAGGCTTTACTAAGAGTAAAGCAGACTCTAAACTCTACTTCAAAATCATGAACAATGAGCCAGTAATCTCACTGCTATATGTGGATGACTTATTCTTAACTGGAGAAGAAAAACTCATCAATGAATGTAAAAAGAGACTTGCCTCGGAATTTGAAATGAAAGACCTTGGCCTAATGCATTATTTCTTAGGTCTTGAGGTATGGCAGAGTCCTGAGAGGATCTTCCTTAACCAAGGTAAGTACATGGTCGAAATCTTGAAGAAATTCGACATGTTGGAATGCAAGCCCATGGGAGCGAAGCTGAAGCTGTTGGTCGATACTTCGTCAGAGTTGATTGATGCCACACTGTACAAACAAATTATTGGATCGTTGATGTACCTGACGAACACCGGACCAAACATTTGTTTTGCCATTAACACCTTGAGTCAGTTTCTGGTAGAACCCAGACGTGTTCACCTAGTGGCTTCAAAACATGTGATGAGGTACCTTAAAGGTACAATAGATTATGGTCTCAGTTATGATGGAGATCATGATTTCACATTGAGTGGATATACTGATGCAGATTGCGTAGGAAGTGTTTCTGACAGGAAAAGCACTTCAGGATGTTGTTTCAGTTTGGGATCAGCTATGATCTCGTGGCAGAGTAGGAAGAAATCTAGTATTTCTCTCAGCACAACGGAAGCAGAATACATTGTTGGATGTTCTGCCAACTGCGAAACTATCTGGCTTCGAAAGTTGCTGACCAACCTATTTGACTTAGAGATGAGAGAAACCTTGATTCTATGTGACAACCAGAGCTGCATAAAGATGACAGAGAACCCTCTATTCCACGACAGGTTGAAGCACATAGAGATCTGTTATCATTACATTTGTGACATGGTACAGAGAGGATCCTTAAAGCTCCAGTACATTAGCATGGATGAACAGGTTGATGAGGTGTTGACCAAGCCACTATCTTGTATAAAGTTTGAGTACTTTCGTGATAAACTTGGTATAGTCCGAAAGGACCCTCCTTGAAAGGGGGAGTATATGTTGTGATGAGACATCTCTTGCTTCTGACTTGATGGTTGTGACGTAAAGCAGGACGAGTACCTTGCTTCTGACCTGATGGTTGTGACATAAAGCAAGATGATGTGTGACTAGTACTATGATTCCCGCTGTATAGCTGCGACGTAAAAAAATTCTAGTTCCCTGCTTCCGACCTGATGGTTGTGACGTAAAGTAGGATGTGTACCTTGCTTCCGACCTGATGGTTGTGACGTAAAGAAAGATGATATGATGAGACTAGAACTAAGCTTCCAGTTGGATAGCTGTGACATAAAGCCAATCTAGTATCCTTCTTTCGACCTGATGGTTGTGATGTAAAGCAGGACGAGTATCTTGCTTCCAACTTGAGTGTTGTGACGTAATGCAAGACGATGAGATGAGACTCGTACTGTTCTTCCAGCTTGATAGATGTGACGTAAAGCCAGTTTAGTATCTTGCTTCCAACCTAAGTGTTGTGACGTAAAGAAAGACATTGAGATGAGACAAGTACTGAGCTTCCGACTTGACAGTTGTGACGTAAAGCTAGTCTTGTATTATGATGAGCCAGCCTTGTGCTGTGATGATGACGATGTATCATTTTTTATACTAATACATATTGACGCAGATGATGATGACATTCCTTTGAGAATGACGATGTTGTCGATGAAGAAAACTTCCAATGATTTATAGATACGCCAGTCAGTGTTCCAATATGATATTGATGATGTTGTCTTCTCACCCACTTGATGTTGTTGATGATGTTGTCCTCTCTCTCGCGCATGATGCTGCTGAAGAATTCCCTTCTTGTTAAGGGGGAGTGTTGAAATAATGTAACTGCAAAGAGTATTCTTATTATTATTTGATATATTATTCATTGGATCAATCCCCATTGTGGATTGATCATGTCAGCTATTGTAATAGGACCAAATCCCTTTTTGCAGATTGGTCAAATGATAATTATAATAGGAAGAATAAGAAGTTGGCCCCAACAGATATTAAAGAGGCCTCAAAAAATATTAAAGGTGGTTATAACCACCCAGTTGGAGAAGTCGGCCCTGCCAGTAAAGAGACACTTCACACGTGCCAGTCTAATATAAATAAGGAGGCTAGCACCTCACTTAGACACACAACTCACTTTCTCATTGAGAGACAAGTTTCAGATCTGCTGCTGGAGAAGAAGGAGAGAGAGAGTGGTGCATATCTGGGAGAGGACTTTATGTATTAGTTTAAGAGATCTCTTGGCATTGTATTGTCTATCTATATTAAGGAAGTTTTGTTGGGTTTTCTTCCCCTAGAGGGTTTCCCAGGATAAATGTTGTGTCTCTTGTGATTGTGTATTTCTCAGTGATCTTGGATTATGCTATTGTTATCTAATGAAATGCAAACAACTATAATAATGGCTTAAACATTAACAATTCTCTGTCAAGGTTAAGGTGCTCGGAGGGTGGCTTCGGCCTATGGTTGGGTGACAAGGGTATTGTCAATGGTAAAACGAGCACAATCCTTTATATTCTAACAATAACAAGTACAGTAAAGGGCATAAATGTGATGAGACAATTATTCTACATAGACTGTGAAGAGGAAGAAGATAGAGTACCTAAACCAACAAGGTTGACACCTCAAAAAATGGATAAATGAATAGAAAAAGGACTATGTTTCAATTGTGACAACAAGTACAGTAAGGGGCATAAATGTGGTGAGAAGAAATTATTCTACATAGATTGTGAAGAGGAAGAATATCAAGAATTGGAATTGTCACAAGACTCGGATCTAGAAGAGACTACTCCAACAATATCTTGACATGTATTCGTCAGCATCGCTACTCCACAAACCCTCTAGATACAAGGATATATCAAAAAGAAAAAGGTAACAATATTGATTTATTTTGGTAACACCCATAATTTCATCAATTACAAATTAACAAAAGATCTCAATTGCTTTGTATATCCCACACCAGAGTTTCAAGTAATGATTGCAAATGGAGGTACCATAAATTGTTCAGTGAAATGCCATAGTATTAAGCTCAACATGGGGGAGTATTTTCTGGATAACCCCATGATTTCCATCCAAATGGGGGGTGTTGATGTTGTATTTGGGGTCCAATGGTTGCAATCACTGGGAACAATGGCCTTTGATTTTCAAAATATTTTCATGAGATTTTCCTATAATGACAAGGAAATTGAGCTTAGAGGTATCCAAGGGAAACCCTCAAAAGTAATAAGCTCTAATAGCATGGAAAAATTACTCAAAAAGGGACACCAAGGTGTAATTGCACAATTGTGCTCACTTGATGTTCAAACATCTATAGCCCCTGCTCCATCAAATCTCCAAGTAATTATCAACAATCATTCCAAGGTATTTGGTGAAATGCTTAAGGGTCTTCCACCTGCTCGAGATCATGACCATGCTATTCATTTGCAACCAACAATTGTAGTACCTAACATTAGGCCTTACATGTATCCTTACGCACAAAAGAGTGAGATTAAGCACATGATCTAGGAAATGTTAGATGTTGACATCATTCAACATCGCCAAAGTTCTTTATCTTCACCAGTGGTGTTGGTTACAAAAAAGGATGGTTTATGGTGTATGTGTCCAGATTATAGACAACTCAACAAAATGACCATCAAAGATAAGTTTCCTATTCCTGTCATTGACGAATTATTAGATGAATTACATGGAGAAAAATTCTTTACTAAGTTGGATCTTCATACGGGATATCATCAAATCAGAATGAGCGAGAAAGACATTCCTAAAACAACTTTTAGAACACATGAAGGTAATTATGAATTTTTGGTTATGCCATTTGGACTTACTAATGCACCTTCAACATTTCAAAGCTTGATGAATTCTATTTTCAATCCCTTCCTTATTTTGTTAGTATTTTTCAATGACATACTAATCTACAACAAATCTTGGGAAGAGCATTTACAACATGTTGACAGAGTATTACAACTATTGGAAGAGAAACAACTTTATGCAAAGCCTTCCAAGTGTGCCTTTGGGGTTCAAGAAGTGGAATATTTGGGTCATATGGTACCTCAAAAAGGTGTAAAAATGGACCCTAACAAAATTAAAGCTATGAGAGAATGGCCAACTCCCAAAACCTTGAAGAAACTTAGAGGATTTTTAGGATTGACAGGTTATTACCGCAAGTTTGTCAAGAGCTATGGTCAAATAGAAGCACCTCTAACAACATTATTAAAGAAGGAAGCATTTTCTTCGACCGAAGAAGCAACCAAGGCTTTTGAAAAACTTAAGGAGGCTATGTGTACAACTCTCGTCTTGGCCACACTTGACTTTACAAAAACATTTATTGTGGAGTGTGATGCCTTAGGCCATGGAATTGGTGCAGTTTTAATGCAAGAAGGAAGGCCCCTTTCCTTTGAAAGTGGCCAACTTAAAGGAAAAAACTTAGTAAAACCCATTTATGAAAAATAAATGTTGGCCATGCTACATGCAATTCAGAAATGGTGCCCCTACCTAATAGGAAGACACTTCAAAGTAAAATGGCAGATGCCCTTTCCAGTAAAGAAGAAGAAACATAAGGTTCACTATGTGTTATTTCTATCCCGCAATCTGATTGGGTGGAAGAAGCAATGATAGAATGGAATCAAGATCAAGAGATATGTAAAGATCATTCAACAACTACATGAAGACCCCATTTCAGTGTTATATTTTCCTTCTTTACAAAGCATTAGGTTACTTGTGTTCTTTTACTTCATTACCACACACACACACACACACACACACACACACATATATATCATGTACTGAGCAATAACAACATAAACAAGAGACAAAAAGAACACAGGAGATTTATCCTGGGAAAACCCCAAATGGGGGAAAATCCCAACAACCTTTCTTAGATAGATTATGTTCACAAAGAAAGTCCAAATAGATAAACCCTAGCACAAAGGCTAGCTCAACCAGAAATACCACGACAACTGCAACAACAACACCATACCAATGTAGCGCACCTCCTCAAGGAGTAACACACAAGAGAGATATACCAAAAGACTGAACAAGAAGGAACTGTGTCACTGCAGCTACTGCGTCACCTTCTCCAAACTTGCGCCTTGCTTATGGGTGGATGAGAGAGCGCGAGTGAGTGAACAAATGAGCCAAGACATCCTCTATTTATAGTCTTCCTGTCCTTCTAGTTGGGTCGACTTCTCTTTTGGAAGGTGTCTTTTCATTATACTTTATTCTTCTGGGACGACTTCTCTTCTAGGGTATTTCAACATCTGTTCAATGGATCTCTTGCTTCCAAAATCTTCTTTGTATCTAAGAAAGGTCATCTAGGAGGGAAAGATCCTCTCGCAACTACCAAAACATCAACACTCCCTCTTAGGTAGGGAGGCATCTTTCACGATGTCCTCATCTAGTAGTCCATTGACTACTTTGCAATAAGATGGTAGCATACAATTGCCACAATGCCAACGGTAGCTCGAATCATCTGTCATGGTCTTTGCAATTAAGTAGTACTCAACTACTCCCAATGTGAACTGGTAGTCTCCATGGAAATAAGCTAGTAGAGCAAAACTGCTACAATGCCATCTAGTGGAACATGACTGTGCCGATCCATAGTAGTACATAACTACTATCCAGAGACATAATGTCTCTCACCTGTAATACAACAGTCTCTATGATTATGCAACAATCAACTAGTGGCCACCTCCATGACTATGCAACAATCATCTAGTAGCACACAATTACTACAATCTGCCCCCAACCATAGTCAGGATCCGTATGACTATGCAACAATCAACTAGTAGCACACAACTACTACAATTCCATCAATCATAGTCATACATATGATTATGCAACAATCAACTAGTAACACACAATTACTACAATATGCCATCAACCATAATCATAGTCGATGTCTCTATAAATATGCAACAATCAGCTAGTAGCACACATCTACTACAATATGACATCAACCATAATTATAGTCTCATTCAGTAGCACAAAGTTACTCCCATAGTCCTCATGACTATGTGTGTGATGTTTCTTCTCTCATCAGGTTCGAAAGTGCATTACCCCCTCAGTCGCAAGACTGATCCAGGGAACCCTTGGCCAGAGAGGTTAGTCAAAATGAGAAGAAACACCACATCTCCCTCTCAATGAGAGTGGACATTCTGCACCTCGATTCTTTCTGCTCCTAGTCAAATCAGCATGACTAATAGGAGAAAGATTGTGCCTGGGCCATTCACCACTAGCCAAATCAACATGGCTAATCCTGTGAGTAAATGTATCATTCTCCCTTGGTCAAATCAACATGACCAATCTGGGAGAATGTCTGCCCGATGCTACTCATCTGTGGATGTGTACAGGATATTCAAAACTCCCTTATGCATCATGTCTCGGATGAAGTCCTGCAAGAAACGTTTTGAAGTCACATTGCTTCACGTCTTGCAATATTGGCTGCTATATGCTCTGCCTCTGCTGTACTGAGTTCCACTGATGTTTGCTCCCCGCTCAACCATAAGATCACATTGATCCCAAACTGAAGTAGCCTCCAAAAGTATTCTTCTGATCCACTGCACTCCCAACCAGTCAAAGTCTGTATATCCCTGCAGATTCACATCACCATCCGAGGCATGTCTCAATCCATATCTACTTGTACCACATAGGTATCTCAACAAATGTTTTGTTGTCAACCAATGTACATGTCTCAGAATCAAGGTAAAAGGTCCACATCCCAATCCTTCTGACTGGCTTCCTTCACTCAAACAAGGGAATCCTCCCAGAAGGTATCATATCTCCTCAAAGTCTCTGAAGTTTTTGATCTAGCCTCTTGTCTATCAGTCCTGGAGGACGTCTCTCCCATTTGAATCTGAAGAGGAATACTTTCTAAATGAAAGTCTCTAAGTAACTGACTCTCTTTGAGATTAGGCTCACTATGATTCTACATGCTCCCTCTAAAGCTTGACTCCCTCTAAAGCTATATAGTCTTCAGAGTCATCTGCTCCCTCTACATGTGAGCTGACCTCCTCTTCTCCTCCATTACATGGATGTGCACAACTCTATGTCTAGATAGTCTGCTTCATGTTGCCTCCTGCAATCGTCATTATAACTCCCTCTCAAAGCTATTGTTACACATAAAAAATACTCACTTTGATAGTGTCGCAAGTGTCGTCATTACAAAGGTCGCAAGTGTCGCATTTTGCTCACAAGGTCGCAAGTGTCGCACTTTGCTCACAAGTGTCGCAAGTGTTAAAGAAAACATACTGTCATGATGCCTATGTTGTGCCTATAACGACATGAGAAGGACACTTGAAACACCTCAAACATTTGATTTGGAAGAGGAGAAATGAGTCAGCTGGCTTACAAACCTTTTGCCATCTGAAAGCACCTCAAAAATTGAGTTTTGGAGGGGAGCGCTCCCCTATACCTCTTCTGGGAGCGCTAGCGCTCCCCCTTACACTGTCTGGGAGCGTTATAAAGCTCCTCTGGCCCTTTTGAGGGAGCGTTGGTGTCTTTAGGAGCGTTGGCGCCCCTCTTAAGCCTACTGGGGAGCGCTATAACGCTCTGATGGCCCTTTTGAGGGAGCGCTACCTATTCTGGGTAGCAGTTGAGTTGTTGAGATGAATGGGGGAAGGATCTTTTCATTCTTGGAAGGCAGTTGGATTCGAATCCTCAATCAATCCATGGTCTTAGGGCTGATCCTCAACTGAAGGAGGCAAATCCTCAACTTCCCCGAGGATATCTCAAGTGGTTAAAGCCTCTCCAAGGCTATATAAGCAAGCTTTCTAATGGTGAAAGAGGAATGGAAAAGGATAATCACACCAAACTTATGATCTTATAAGTGGTACTGGAACAAAGATATTTTGGAAGCAAGAGACCTATGATATCATAGGGAGCAATCAGTGAAGCTATCGTCATTTGGATCGTGGATCTTTTGAGCAAGGGGTAGACAAGGAGGGCTTGATGAAGCTGTTGCAATTTATCTATGGCTGTAAGCAATGTTTTGTCCTCATCAATATAATTTGCTTGGCCTGTTTCTTTCTAATTCGCGTTCAATCTCACATGAATTTGTCTCTTTAGTAGATAGACCTATTTCGGACTAATCTTGATAGAGTAGGAAATGGTCGTACTTTGTTTGTCTACAGGGCTTATCGAGGAGCGAAAGATTGGAGCTCAACTCGGAGTGTTCAGGGACAAACACCGGTAAAAGGTACTTATTTTCTCCTTCTTTTCTCCACCCTCCATTGATTGGTTAATGTTATCCAATGAAATGGCTTCTATGTTAGGTTCTTTGTCAAGTTGCTTCACCCGCAACCTTAGATTGTAGTAAACATATACCAAGTCATTAAGGCGTTGGATACCTAACCTGTATGAACATTGAGAGCTAGTTAGTGATGGTAAATAAATAGTAAATACTAAATTGTAAAAATTAAAATTAAAAAAATATAAACAATTTAAATTTTGATTGTTGCATATTCCCGACATATTCCAACAAATTCAATGTGTCGCGACACATTTAAAATGTCGGAAGTGTTGCGACATTTCCCTTTGAAAATTTTGGGCCAGTGAAAATGTCGGCGACATATCTGACATTTCCGAAATCTCGACGATATATTCAACAGTGATATATATATATATATATATATATATATATATATATATATATACACTAGGATCATCTTATCTTAACTCATATTGTGTTCTGAAGTGGATATATTGTAAAGGAGGGTTCCCCCTCGAAGTGGATTGTAATTTCTTGATTTCTTATCATTTTTAAGGCGTCGGATCATAACAAATAAGGAAGATCAATTGCACTGTATTGCACACATAACACATAATTAGTCAATCTAGAGAAAGGTTTAAAGAAAATAAAATAAAATAGAAATCTCGTAGAGCGATTGTCCTATAATGCCTACATATAAAAATCCTTCTAGCTGCCATGAGAAGCATTTGCAATGACACATAAACAAAACTATGAAGGAGAAATGGTATAGAAACCAACAACTAGAGAGCTATGAAGAAGCTATCTTGAGTTGTACATATGTTCCAAACAACCCAGAGATGATACTTGGTTAAATAAATTTGTTTGTAAAAGAATATAAAATTGTATGTTGTAGATATATGACAAACAATAAATACTAATTCTCTTCACTAATAAATGAGAAAGAATAAATTGATGGTTTTAAACACTGATTCTCCTCACTAAGAATGCTATGAAGATTGCAAAATTCATTGTTAGAGTATATTAACAATGAAATGCCAAAAACCCAATGGGAAAAGAATTAAAGGTTATAGTTGTAGCTTTCAACTGCAATTTGTGGATATTCTGTGTAAAAATGGCTTGTAAATCTGGATTATGAAACAAACAATATTAACTCATTCCCTATATACAACCTAGTTTCTACTAGAAATTGATAGGGTGTGTTCAGGAAAGTCAAAGACCAAGCTCCAACTCAGAACCCACATGGAAGATCCCAAGCTAAGCCATCTATTGTTTTACCCACACAGAGGGGCACAAGTCAAAACCAAAGGTTTATCGCCATAAGGCCATTCAAAAGCCCAAGTTGAACCCCAGATTAACTATCACGCACAATGGAAGCATGCTTCCTAAAGTCCAATCTATGTGGGGAAGAACCCAAAGATCAAGTCTCCTTTTCATCATGCACAAGCAAAGCCAAACCTTAGGGTAAAAGCCAGCCCAAGCCCTACGTAGAGAAACTCCAAGGTACCAAGTTTGTGCAACCAAGGAGCCATGCACAATAGATCCATGTTGCAAAGCCAAGGAGTCATGCAAAGTAAGCAAAAAAGGTTAGGGGCCATGGAGGCACCCAGAAGGGCCATAGATATGGCCATGGACACTCACATGGAAATTGACTACAAAAGAGGGATTGTAGGTTGAATTTCTTATTCTTATCATTAATTGAACTAATAGTAAAACTGTGGATATGTAAACCTTCTAGCTATGTGAAGAAATTGTAAGCATCTACTTGTAATTTCATCTTGATTCACTGAATACGAAATGTTAACTATGCATCCATTTAGTGTTGGAATTTTTCATTTTAGTGTAGTGTCATATTCAGTTAATCACTACATATTCAATTTTAATTTCTATCACAATCAATTTTAACTAGTGTTGTTAAAACTTAGAGAGAGAGAGAGGAGTAGTCTCTACAGGAGAAGAGAAATACACCTAGCCCAAGCATCATTTTCATCACCAGAAACAAAAAGACAATTTCCACCCTCATAGACCCTTCCATGTTTCACCATGTTAAAATCACCCTCCATGACTCACTCAAGGTTAGGAAAAGAAGAGGAGATCTAGTTCCGTAACCGAACCCTATCTTTGGGCATGTTGGGCACATACACAAGGAGAAACATGATTACGTTGTCCATGAGTAAAAATGTAACCCATACACATCCAACAAACATGTTTGTAGACAAAGATTCACATCAAGAACAACACCACCACTCCCATGTAATACCCTAGGATTATATTGGATCAAATATGTATATATAATGATGAATTAGCTAAATGCTTAGACTTATGTTGGCTTTTTAGCATGATGGGTTTTCATACATTGACAACTCACCATGTGGCTAAAGAGTACCGTGATGTATTATGTGATGTAAGCAAGTACACAAATATAACACTAAAACCACAAAATGCTTGCATGTGAGCACTAGGGGGCTATCAATCCACAAGAGGGGAAGAAATGGTCATGTTAAGGAATAATATCCTTAAAAAGCCACCAAGTATCTCTATCCCAAGCTCTCCACCTTTTGACCTCGATGATTAAGAGCCATGCCAAGTTTGTTTTTAGTTGTCAACATGAGATATATGTGGTATTCCATTGAGGCCACGTGGTCTCATGCATATTTGATAGTATATGAGCAACACTTTCCTTATGGAATCTTCTTCCTTCTCATTTGTTTTTGTTCACCCACAATGTTTACCATTTGTATGCTAATACGATTGCAAATTACCTATGATTGTCAACGAATTCTATAGGAATGTTAATTTTTTCACTAAGCGAGGAGACTGGGTGAACAATAATCATCAAACCCTATGATTTTACCAAAATTTTGTTAGAGTTTAAGTTATTATTAGGTTTCTTTTCAATTCACTAGATAACCATAGCATAGATAGGATCACTGAGAAATACACAATCACAAGAGACACATCATTTATCCCGAGAAACCCTCATGGGGGAGAAAACCCAACAAAAACTTCCTTAATATAGATAGCCAATACGATGCCAAGAGAATAAACCAAACACTACAGAAAGTCCTCTCCAAGTAATGCACCTCTCTCTCTCTTCCTTCTTCTCCAACTGCAGCTCCAAACTTGCGCTCTGATGATCAAGTGAGTGTGTGTTCAAATGAGGTGTTAACCTCTCTTATTTATACAATCTGGACAGTATTGAACCGAGGTGCCTTTTCACTGGCAGGGCCGACTTCTCATTTAGCATATTACAATTAGGGTTTGACCAATCCGCAAAAGGGGATTTGGTCATTTACAATGTCTGACATGATCAATCCACAAAAGGGGATTGATCTAATGAATAATACATCAATAATAAATAGAATACTCTTTGCAGTTACAATATTTCAACACTCCCCCTTAACAAGAAGGGTATTCTACAACAACATCACGCGAGAGAGAGGGCAGCATCATCAACAACATCTTGGAACACTGACATGCGTATCTATAAATTATTGGAAGTTTTTCTCATCATCAGCATTCACAGCATGAGGTTGGAGTAGCATCCTCATCCTCATTAGCATGAGGCTAAGGTAACATCATCATCGTCTTCAACGTGAGGCTAAAGTAACATTATCATCTTCTTTAGCATGAGGCTAAAGTAATATCATCATCTTCTTTAGCATGAGGCTAAAGTAATATCATCAGTATCTTTAGTATGAGGCTAAAGTAACATCATCGATATCTTTAGCATGAGGCTAAAGTAACATCATCATCTTCAGCATGAAAGATGAAATAACATCATCATCTTCAGCAAGAAGTTGAAGTGGCATCATCATCATCATCTGCATCAACATGGATTAGTATAACACTAATACATCATCATCATCAATAACAACACAAGGTTGATACAACATCAACAACAACAACGTCACAACACAAAGGCTGGAGCATCATCAACATCAGCACTAGGCTGAGAGTCTTCAGCACGAGGTTGGCATCACAACACGAAGTTGGCTACACAATATCATCAGCACGAAGTTGGCATCACAACACGAGGTTGGAAACACAACATCATCAGCATGAAGCTGACATCACAACACTAGGCTAGCAACACATCATCAGTACGAAGTTGGCATCACAGCGCGAGGCTAGCAACACATCATCAACACGAAGCTGGCATCACAACGCGAGGCTGGCAACACATCATCAACACGAAGCTGGCATCACAACGCGAGGCTGGAAACACATCATCAACACGAAGCTGGCATCATAGCGCGAGGCTGGAAACACATCATCATCACGAAGCTGGCATCACAGCGCGAGGCTGGCACATCATCACAGCACGAGGCTGACACATCATCACAGCACGAGGCTAGCACATCATCATAGCATGAGGATGGCACATCATCAGCACAAGGTTGGCATCAAAGCACTAGGCTGGAATATCATCAACACAAGGCTGGCATCACAACACTAGGCTGGCATATCATCAGCACAAGGCTAGTATCACAACACTACTCACCCTTTCTAGGGAGGTCCTTACAGACTACACCAAGCTTATCTCGAAAGTGTTTAAAACTCTACACGAGATAGAGGTTTGGTCAACACATCAACAACCTGTTCATCCGTGCTAATATACTAGAGCTTTATGGCTCCTCTCTACGCCATATCACGGATGTAATGATATCGTATCTCTATGTGTTTCGACTCATCATGGAACACATCATCTTTATATAACTCTGGTTATCGCATAGGATCACGGTGGCTTCCATCTCCAGATCAAATAGATCTGTCAACAACATTCGAATCCATACGACTTCACAACTAGCGGAACATGCAACAATGTATTCCGCTTCTGCCGTGCTCGAAGCAATGTTGAATTGCTCCCTACTCTGTCATGAAGTCATGGTTGACTCCAGACTGAAACAACATCCTGAAGTGCTCTTTCTATCAGAAACACTTCTAGCTCAATCTGAATCGGTGTAACCACTCAGCCTGAAGTCATGATCTCTAGTATAATAGAGACCAACATCCAACATACCCTTAAGGTATCTCATCATATGTTTTGCAGCAACAATGTGAACACGTCTGGGTTCTACCGGATACTGACTCAAGGAAAAACATATATCTAGCCTGGTATTCGTCAGATACATCACTGAACCAATAATATGTCTGTACATAGTAACATCAACCAATTCTGACGAGGTATCTACCAGGAGCTTCAACTTTGTTTCCATGGGTGTGTACATGGATTTGCATTTCAACATGTCAACCCTTTTGAATTTTAACTGCATACTTCCCTTGGTTAAGGACGATCTTCTTTGTGTTCTGCCAAACTTCAAGACCTAAGAGATAATGCATTTAGGTCTTCCATCAAACTCTGTGGCGAGCTTCTTCTGCAATCTGTGATGAGCTTTTCTTCATCTTGTCAAGAATATAACATCTACATATAGTAGTAACATCACTGGCTCATCATTCATAACTTTGAGATAAAGGTTAGAATCAACTTTACTCTTGGTAAAGCTCAAGCTCGTCAAAAGACTGCCAATTCTTCCATACCAAGCTCTAGGAGCTTGCTTCAACACATACTGAGTTTCCTTCAACTGGCAGACGTGAGTCTTTCTATCTTCAATCTTCAAAACAATTTTTCTCATTACATTGTACCAATCTAGTACACTTGCTCAGTTGCAAGTCAATCTGCACAATCATGTGCTAGCTCTATGTGCTTTCTTCAAAGCACTTATCTGTCTCACTGTCTGGGAGTATGTCCTCTACTCTCTTTACAACTATTCCTTCTAGAACTGGGACTCTATACCTGCACCTGCTCTAAAGCTGAGAATGGTTGCTCCATTCTCACTGTGACTATTGAAATCAGGGAGTAACTCCTCTACTCCATCATGGCAACAATTTCATCTGAAACTGAGAGTGGCTCAATAAATGATACTGAAGATAGCTCTTCTTCTTTCATGGAGGTAATGCTATCTTTTATTGTAGTCATGTTTCCATGAC
>ML829763.1:15670-57321 GCA_009831015.1 Picea engelmannii
TCCTTTTCCTTTCTTAAGTCAACTTTAAAATATAACTTTTAACTTCTTGACTTTTCCCCCCTCAGTGTGAGACTATGACCTAGTGGGGGTGCCCAGGCCACTGAGTCTCCTCATCACCTCTCTAAGAGGTGGGGGACATTACATAGGATGACTAATATAATGTATCAAAATAAATATGTGAAAAATATCATGCATATGCCTCAACAAATCAGGAAAGGCTAGTTGATAGGCCACGAGCCCCTTCCTCTCCACAATATCGAAGGGTCCCACAAACCTAGGGGAGATTTTATCTCCCTTTTCAAACTGGATCGAACTCTTATGTTATTTTACCCATAAGAAGACTCGATCGACAACTTCGTAACTATAGTCGACACGGTGCGCGCCAACGTAACTCTTTTGTCGATCTTGCACTTCTTTGATCCTTTGTCTTATTGTTTTCATTTGATATTCCATTTCTTGGATCACTTCTGGTCCCACCAGGACCCTATCCTCAAGTCTATCCCAACTCATAGGTGTCTAACATGGTCACCCATAAAGGAACTCTAAAGGCGCCATCTTAATGGTGCTTTGGTAACTGTTTTTATAAGTGAATTCTACCAGTGGCAAGAATTCTCCCCAACGCTTTTGTTCGTCCATCACGTGCTTGCACACCATTTCTTCCAAGGTTTGGTTCATTTGTTCGGTTTTCTCGTCAGTCTCCAGGCGATACACAATACTAAAGTTAACTTGGGTTCCCAAGGCTTCTTGGAAAGTAGTCCAAAATCGTCGAGTAAACATTGATCCTTGATCGGATATAATCCTCTTAGGAACACCATGCAACCTCACAATCTCACTTATGAAAACTCTAGCTATGTCAGGTGCCTGATACGTCATATGTACAGGAATAAAATGAGCACTCTTCTTCAGAGTTTCTGCTACCAAAAAAATCGAGTCGTGTCTCCTTTCCTTCAGTGGAAATCCAACAATGAAATCCATCGAAATGACCTCCCATTTTGATTCTGGAATAATGTGTGGTTGTAGTAATCTTGCTGGATGTCGATGTTCATACTTTACCTACTGACATTCTAGACATTTGGCCACATAGTTAACTATGTCTGCCTTCATTCCCTTCCAAAAGAATAAGGGTTTAAGGTCTGCCCTCATCTTCGTAACTCCCATGTGAGCCATGTACACTGCTCGGTGAGCCTCATTTAGGATCAAAATCCTCAACTTGTCATTCGGTGGCACGTAAATCCATTTTTAAACCTCAATAATCCATCATCATCAAATGTAAATCCTTCAAATCTTGGTAACATCATTGTGTTTTGTCCGATAAAATTCTTGACCTCTTTGTACGAGTCATTGTCACACTGTAAAGTTAGAATATTTTCATGTAGATTCATCTAAAGAGGAAACACCAAAAAGATGCATGGACTCTGACTCAATGCATATGCCATTGGTTTCACAGTTCCTTTTATGTAAGTAATCTCAAAGTCATACTCGCTAAGCAATTCCGACCAACGCCATTGTCGTGCGTGCTAGCTCCCAAAATGAATCAGTCACTTGGTTTCATTTTGTAGGTGATATCATGGTCATCTGTAGGTTTCTCTATTTGTTTTTAATTTCTTCTAGTGTCAAAACTTAGGTTTTAAATTCATGCCTTAGAAATAAGTTGATCCATAAAGGTTTTTTCTATAAAATTTCATGAAAATATTTTCAACACCTAACGTGTGTTGTTGCAAGGTTGATGTGAGATGGTGAAAGCGGCGAGTTTCAACGATTAAGGAGTACTTTCCTTCAGAAAATTAGTTGGTGAAAGCGCGAAACACGTGTTTTTCTTCCATGATTTCAGAAATTAAAAAGATGACATGTTCGACACACGTCACATAATTATTATGAGGTGCTGGTGGAAGCGAATGATGATGATGATTCTATTATGCACATCTAAATTGGATATTATGGCTGATCATGTTCGTGAATGCATGCTTCAACAATGATGGCATTGGAGATGATGAATTCACATTCATCATCATAGATAAAGGAGAAGTACTACTCAATCGATGACATCAAATTGACTCTTCATATTTTGAACACGCACCATTCACAGGAAACATGTTATGGTTCCATATTTGAATTGGCAACACTGAGAGTTTTCACCGACGCCAAACCCTGGCTCAATTAGGAAACTACCGTGACATTATTTGCAAATTGTCTGAGGTTCGAGTTACAGATGTGTTGACGAGCGAAATCGACCATCCATCAATAGGAAGAGCGAGTCTAGTCCGGGGTTGTCTAAATAACCCAATCCGTTTGGTGTAACTCATTCTAACGGGTCTAATGGCCCCGTTGGCCAATCTAAGAATCCTAAAAGAAACGAATAAAAGAGATAAATAACTAGCTAATTACTAAACACACTATATATATATGTACATATGTTCAAATGTAACTATAGTAGTTGTATTTAAGAAGAAGATATACAAGTCTCATTTATTTACATGATTTACAAGCTGCAAAATTTAATCGAAACTTATGAAAATTAATGGAAAAATGATTACTTCTAGGAAGTAAATAATGAAAGCACATAAAAATATTTATTGTTTTTCTTTTATGAATTTAAAGAATCTTGCAAAAAAAGTTAATGAAACATAAACATGTGGATAGTCAAAGTTGAACCATACATTCATTGCTTCATTCATAAACAACTTAACTAAATAACACACATAATAACCTGTCGCTAATCGATGAAACTTATCTTTCTGTGTTGTATGAGCTCCTGCCTGTACTGTTGTTAAGGGAAACCTATAACAGAACAATACTAGCACTTCCAGAATACATTCAAAGAAGTATTTGATATTGGAGCAAATTAATAACAACATGAAGACAACTAATTAAAAATTGTGTGATCTTAAGATAATCAATATTTAAGAACGAAAGAAAACTCAATTATGGGTATTGATATTATCCATCATTTAACATTAGAAATAAATTCCATAATAATCAAATGATTGATTGATCACACATAAAAAATGGAATAAGAAATTATGGGCAACATATAACATTTAACAGTATGAAAACACCATATGATTGACAAGCTAAAGCTAAAATCAACCATTATAACATTTTCATAATATAACAATAATGAAAGAATGAAATGGAATAAGTATCACATAGGTCTAAATCCAAAGATGAATTACTTTCCCATATTCTTTCTCAAAATCACATGCCCATATTGTAGTTCACATTATTCAAAATAGTCAAACTTGCTAATGAGCGAAAGAATAAACACATAATCATAATTTAAACAAAAGTAAACATTTGATAAAAAAATTAACGTTTTTGTTTAAATTGAGATTTTTATGCTCGTTTTTAACTTTTAACATATACTCTTGTAATAAATGACTCATACTAAAGCGAATGTCTTAAGTTTGTCTCAAAGCAAGCCAAGGAATGTAATATTTGAAAAGGTTGATTATGTAGCTCATTATAATTATCAAGATTTTAATAGGGGGCCTTTAAATGTAAAAATATAAGGGGAGTTGTTGAAGCCCAACAAGATGGCAAGGAAATGAAGTGGTTTATTACTGAGGAAAGAATTGGACAGCTTGTCTTTCTTACAGTCACATCCAGATGTGCAAAAACATTTCTCAGACGCAGGCTGCATGGGTTATGTTGAAATGTTACAAAATGGTTGCCACCAAACAACAACTGAAGCATTTGCTCAATCATATGATGGAAATAGAGCTAGTGTGGGTTCTGTAGAAATGATAGTCAATGAAGCCGCCATTGCCACAACAACCATCCTACCTAGATTAGGCCAAAGTTGGTTTAAGACAACAGTAACCAAGAATTTGAATTTCAGAGCATACCTTAAGGTAGAATTCAGAGATATCACCTGGAAGAAAAGCATGGAAGTTTCTCATCTAGAGGATGAATGGCAGGACCTGTTCAAAGGAATTCAACTCTATATAACCTTATAAGGCAGGTATGATAAGCTGATGCTATATCATTTCAAACTCTTAGATCATTTCACAGGGAAGACTCTCCTGAATTTTCCTTTCTTATTTCACAAAAGCATAACCAAAGTATGTAAAAAGATTAGGGTTGAACCTCTAAGTATGAAAAACACTCTTTGTCATTTTGGCTTGATCAAATTGATAATCCTAGAAGAACTAAGACAAAGAGGAAGGACTTGGCAACATTTTCTTTTTTGGGAAGGCTTTGAGACCCAAACTCAGCCCATGAATGAGCAGAAAAGAGCTGGGAAAAAGAAATTAACTCCTCATAGAAGCTCGAGGAGGAGGAGAGCTCTTCCAGGACCACTAGAGGATAGGATTTCTGGCATAAAGTCTCAAAGAAAAAAGAAAAAATTAGATTTTGAAACCAATTCATAGTAGCCTACAGTAAAGAAGAAAAATATTCTCAATCTACCATACACAGACTCTGAAACAGAGCCAGAGCAAGAAGATGAAAGTATAGCCATTAAAAGCCCTGAACACTCGATGGAAATTGCACAAGACTGTGAGACTTTTACTCCCGTTGATGAAGGTGAAACATCAAAGAGAAAAAATTCAAAGAAATCACAAAAAATTAAGCAACTGAAAGAGGTGATTTCTCAATAGGAGTTTTTGGAAAGAGTAATCAAGGAAAGATACAAATCCCTGTCTGACAATTTCGTAGAGACAAATGCAACATTTGAGAAGTTGGCTCGTGAGAGTGTCAAAGACAAAAAGAGAAAGAATAAAATCACCAAGGACTATAACAGTTTATGGTGGTTAGCAAAATGACTTAAGAGGAAAACTAAGAAATTGAAGCAGAAGCATAAGTCACATCCAAATCCACAGGTACTGACCCAGGTTGTTGTGAATATGTAGAGAGATAAATCAAAGACACACTAAATTTTTGGTAAAACAATAGTTTTGGAGGTGGAAGGTTCCTTTTTGGCCAAGACGGAACTTTCACCAGTGAAAAGGGTAAATTTACAACCAGTTAGTTGGTGAAAGGCATAACTTTCACCAGCTAACCAACATATCATAAGGTGAATTAGCTGGTAAAAGCAGAAAAAGAAATTTTTGAAAGCTAAGCTGGAGCAAGGCAATTTTCAATTATTTAAAAGGGGTTTGAGAGCATCAAAGGATTAACCACTTAATCATGAAACGCTCAACATCAGAGATTCGTGGAGATTTTGAATATCAAATGCTAAATTTGTCAACTAAAGTTTCGATTATGGTTAATTAAAGGAGTCCAGATACAAAAGACAGGTGCCTTTACCTTTCCAGGACACAACAGATTCCTAAATATGATGAAGTATAGATGTCAGGATTGACATAAAAGACAGTTCGAGTTCTAGGAACTAGTCTTTGTTTATCAATTGCATTTAGTTAGTTTTATTTTCTATTTTTAGACACAGATCCAAGTTTTCAGGATCTTAAAAACCGATTGTAAAAGGCTATAAATGCCTATCTTTTCTAAGAGATAAGGTTTTCAAACTGGGAATACATTTTGGCTACTGTATAGACTCTTATTGGATAATAGAATTACAGTCTCCTTTTGCTTTCAATATCAGAATTGCTCATGCATCTTGTTTCTACACTTTATTTCGGTTTATCTTATCTTTTAAAGACTGTCATCTCTTTATTAAGCTGATAAACTTGAAGTGAAGGATTTCTTACTACCTTGTATTAAGCCCTACACCTAGTTGTATTTGGCAATCAAGATTAGTATTCTTCATCCCCTTTTTTAAAAAATATCTGGACTGATTATTATTTTCTAAAAGAACTGTTTCATTTGAATGTATGATGAGTTGTCTATTACATTAATCATTGAGTGATCCCATTGTTCCAATCATACCTACATATCATATTCTTAAGTTACCAAGCACCTTTGATTCACAACCACAAAGGGTTTCTTGGAGTGATAACAAATTGGCGCTGTTGCCAGGGAAAATAAAATTTAACAGAGCTGATCTTTGATGATAGAGAAAGATTAGACATTTTATTGGTTGTAACTATCTATCTAGTGTCTCCACAAGTTCATCCTAGCTCCTAAGAGGATCAGTGCTAGGGAGAATCCACGAGAATCAGCTATCACACCAGTGCCCAATCTAGAACTAATTCTCAGAAGAGGAAAAACAATTCAGGGTCAAGCTTCAAAATCAGATACAAAAGATAATCCTCTCTTTAGTTCTGGAAAATCTACTACATAAAAATTTGAATTGTTTTCCAAGAGTGCTGATGAAAAAACAACTGTAACTACTATAGAAGAACAAAGTCCTTTTTATCAACAGGAAAATAGAAATGATGATGAATTGATAGATTCAAAATTGGTTGAAAAAGCATCTAAGACTTTAGAAAGAAATCATAGTTCTTCCTCTCTTGAGTCTTTTCATTCACAGCAGAAAGAAGATCATTTAAACATCTATAATAGCCTCCTTGTTGTTGAACATCTTCTTCAAGAGTTGTCTGCTAAAGGTGAAGAAAACTTAGTTGGACAACTTGCAAATTTTTACAAAGCCTCATATCAGACCTCATTCCCATTAGAAGATTCACCTCCTTCACATTCCCCCAGTGTTGAGGAATCAAAGAATAAACTATCACCTCTCTCACCCCTGATCATTATGGCTGCACCACCTATATTGCCAAATCTAGTATCAGCTATGTCGACAAGAGACTATCAGAAGTATATGCCCAAATTCATAGGTGAGGGCGATGTGTCTGCTGAAGAACATATTGAGGCTTTCTATAGTTATGTTGAAAACCTTAATATTGAGGAGGAAGATGTTTGGACATGAGTTTTTGTCCAAAGCTTAGATGGACATGCTAGGAAATGGTTCAAAGAACTCCCTGCTTGTTCCATAGCTAAGATTGAGCAATTGGATGATAACTTCTTGAAACACTGGGGTGATAGAAGAGATTTTCTATACTATATCATAGAATTTGGAAATCTAAGGAAACAAAATGGTGAGTCAGTCTCTGATTTCACTAAGAGGTTTAACCAGATGTACAGTAAAATACCAGCAGAGATAAAACCTTCAAATGCTTCTGCCAAAATCACATATTTTAATTCTTTTGACTCATATTTATGTATATTGTTGAGAGAAAGGAGGTCACCTACACTATCTCTGATGCAAGATGTTTCCCTTGAGGCAGAATCAAATATTTTGGCTTCTCAAAAGCTAAAGGGAAACTCTGATAGGAGAAGGCCAAGAAATGAAGCTTCTTCTTCATTAAGTGTTGACCCAAAGTTAGATAAAATGGCTAAGATGTTAGAGTCTCTAACCTCTGAGATATCTAAGCTCAAAATTGAAAATAAGCAGCCTGTAAAGGGAAGGGGCACTTATGATTATGCAGGTAGAAACCCAAATCAAAATCCTAACAACTTCAAAAGAAATAACCAGCCAACACAATTTTGCAAAGAGAAAGGAATCCTACTGAGGATCAGAGAGTAAAGGATCCTCTTCATAATTTTGTGATGGATGAAGATGAAGGTGACTATCAAGAAGATGGACAAGATAATATTCATTGTGTTGGAGAAGAAACAGGGAAATCGTATCTACACAACACAACTATGAAGAGGCATTGATGATTGAACAAACAGAGGATAATTCTGTTGATGATGGTATTTTTTCAACGGAAGAGAAGAACAGATATAATCTCTGATCTGAGTCTGATACTGCCCAACAAAACACACCAACCTCTCCCAAAAAGAGCATGGCCTCTGTTAAGAAAAAAGATCAGACATCAGAGAATCAACAAACAGATCCTTCAAAAGCAAAAGCATTAGCTCCTCCCAAGAAGACTGTTGTCCCTATCAAGCAACAAATTCAGAAAAGTCAAACCCTTGTTGAACAACATATCATTCAGAAATCTCCTTTAAATGAGGTAAAAGTCTCTAATAAAGTATCCTATTCTTTTAATTTTGAGGCTGAAATACAAAAATTTAAAATTCCCATTCCTCTGGTTGAGTTAATGAAAAATGAAACATTCAAGAAAGATATCCTCAAAAATCTGGATCCCAAATATATATCCCCTTCTGCTAATATCTCAATATATATGATGAAAATCCAACCATTACTCTAGGAAAAATGATAGAAGATAGAGATGAAAGTTGTCCTCCTTTTTACATCTCTCTGAATATTCATGAGAAAACACTACATAACTATTTGTTGGACTCCAGTGCTTCTCATAACTTAATGCCAAAGGTGGTCATGGATGATCTTGGGCTAGAGATCACTAAGTCTTACCATGATATTTTCTCTTTTGAATATCGGAAATTCAAATGTCTCGGAATGATCAAGGACTTGGTTGTAACTTTAACCCAAGCATCCATGAAAACTATGGTTATGGATATAGTAGTGGCAGACATCTCACCTAAATTTGGATGTCTGTTATCAAGATCGTGAATGCAGAGGCTAGGTGGAAATCTTCAAATGGATCTCTCTTATGCTACTATACATGTTTTTGGAGGGGTAAATAGAAGGTTATACAGGAAATCACAACTGGCATATGTAATCAGTGACGAACAAAATCCATCCAACCACCCTATCTATTATGTCGACACAGGTATGGGATCTTTCATTTTACAAATTGATGATTCATTACCAGATGCACTGTTGCTTAGAAAGCTCACAGTTCAGTCCACAGAAGCAGTAGAGGACGATCTTTGGACCATGTTCTTTGATGGTGCTTGTACCAAAAAATCAGCAGGAGCAGGGGTGGTATTGATTTCTCCTTCAAAGAAAACTTCTCATTTGTCCTTTAAGCTTGATTTTAAAGTGACTAACAATATTGCAAAGTATGAGGCACAGCTCCTAGGGTTAAATGTAGCCAAAGAGATGGAGATTAAAAGATTACATGTATTCAGAGATGCAGATTTAATCATTCAACAAGTAAATAAGTCCTTTCAAGCAAAACATGTTAGGCTGAAAGCATATAGAGATGAAGTTTTGAGGGCAATTCATACTTTTACAGATTTCAAAATTTCATATGTACCCAGAGCAATGAATGAATTGGCTGATTCATTAGCTGTGTTGGCCTGTGCTTTTATACCTCCTCTACCTCATAAATTGAATTACAAAATTCAAGTTAAGTATAGGCCATCCCTCCCTAACAATGTAAAATTTTGGAAGGTTTTCGAAGACGATGATGAACTCACTCGATTTCTTGTAGTAATAGATGAGTTTGCAGATTTGCAAATTGATCAGGAGAATGAACATGACGATGAAGCTGAGAAGCCAAAATTCAGAAGAAAAATTGCATCACATGAAATAGTACAACTGTCCACCAATAGAATTCCTAAAGGTTTGGTCCCTTTAGAAAATATTTTTGATAATAATGATGTATCTGTCAAATTGGAAAAGGGGGAAAAAGATTCAGAAGTTTTGCAGTATAATGTAGCTAGTAAATAGGATCCTAAATATGTCAACTTAGCTTCACATTTGACTGAAAAACAAATGGCTGATTATGGTGAATTGTTAAAGGAGTTTGCTGACATCTTTTCTTGGAAATATGATGACTTGAAGACTTTCGAAACAGAGGTAATTCAGCACAATATCCCCTTGAACAAAGATACCAAACCATTTAGGCAGAAAATTAGATCTTTTAATCCTATGCTGCTGCCTACAATGGAAAGGGAAATCAAGAAACTATTGGATGCCCGCATTATCATACCTCTCAGATACTCAGAATGGATTGCAAATATTTTTCCAGTCAGAAAGAAGAATGGAGAGATCAGAATCTGCATGGATTTCAGAAATTTGAATAAGTGCTCTAGGAAGGACAACTACCAGCTACCCAAAATGGAACATATTTTGCAGAAGGTGTCAGGATCAAAGGTGATGTATTTTATTGATGGGTTTTCTGGATACAACCAGATCGCTGTCCATCTGGACGATAGAGAAAAGACTACCTTTACCACTCCATGATGTACGTTTATGTACAAAAAGATGCCTTTCAGATTGATGAATGCAGGAGCAACATTCCAAAGGGTGATGGACATTTCTTTCATTGGGGAGAAAGAAAAATTCGTCTTGATATATCTGGATGACATTACTATTTTTTCGAACAGCCATGAACATCATTTGCAACACTTGAAAAAGACATTCCTAAAATTTTGAAGGTATGGCATTTCTCTTAATCCTAAAAAATCAAATTTTGCACTTAAGGAAGGGAAATTACTTTGACATATTGCTTCAGCTAATGGGGTGAGGATCAACCCAAAAGGAGTAGAAGCTATTAAAAGTTTGTCTCTTCCTAGATCAAAGAAGGACATTCAGTCTTTCCTTGGGACTATAAACTTTATTAGGAGGTTTATAGAAAACTTTGCAGAACTCACAAAGAATATCACTTCTAGGTTAAGAAAGAAATCCAAAGTAAAATGGACTGAAGAAGACAAACACTCATTCAATGCTATCAAGGAAGCCATTATGACAGCCCCTATTTTAATCATCCCTGACTTCACCAAGGATTTTTATATCTTTTCATTTGCTTCAAAAGATAAAATTGTACTAGTACTATTGCAGAGAAATGTCGATGATCAAGAGCATCCAATTGCCTTCTTCAGTAAATTCTTGAGGGATGCAGAAGTGAAGTATGAATTATTGGAGAAACAAGCATATGCACACATCAAGTCATTAAAAGATTTCATAGTTTACATCCTTCAAGCCAAGGTAATAGCTTACATACCTTCCAGTTCAGTTAAAGATGTGCTTATACAACCCGACATAGATGGGAAAAGGAGTAAATGGATAGAAAAATTAATTGAATTTGATGTTGAAATTAAACCGACAAAACTTGTGAAAGGTCAAGGCCTTGCCAAACTTCTTGCAGAAGAAAATTGTAAACTGCTTGAGATAAATTTGGTAAGTGTAAATGCAGATAATGTTCAGTCTTCAAAGGATAAAGTAAGTGAGGAAATGCAGGTCTTAGCTCACCTAGCTAATTGCAAATGGTACATCCACATTATTCATTTTTTGCAAACTTTATCAGTCCCTTCAGATTTGACAAAAACATAAGGAAGGGCTTTAAAGCTCAAAGCCATGAATTTATGCATCAATCGCAACGTATTGTTTTGGAAAAATCCAATAGGTTTATTATTGAGGTACATAAACCAAGAAGAAGCAGCTAAGATCATGATTGAGTTCCATAATAGTGAATGCGGAGGACATCACTATTGGAAGACTACCACACATAAAATCTTAAGAGCTGGTTATTACTGTCCATCCTTATTTTTAGATGTGTCTGAGTTTGTGAGAACATGTGACAAGTGCCAAAGGTTTGCAGGAAAACAACAACTAAAATTCCTTCCCCTCAGACCTATATTGGTAACAAGTCCCTTCCGACAATGGGGTCTAGACTTCATAGGTGAGATTCACCCGCCTTATAGCAGTCAGCACAGATGGATCCTTGTTGCCACCAATTATTTTACAAAGTGGATTGAGGCCATTCCTACCAGGAATGCCAATCACACTGTCATCATTAATTTTCTGCTAGAAAACTTATTCACCAGATTTGGTTTCCCTAAGAGAATAGTCACTGATAACACCACTGCATTCAAAGATAAACACTTGGTAAAACTATGTGAAGAGTTGGGAGTTCAGCTAGTACATTCCACTGCTTACTATCCACAAGGAAATGGCTTAGTCGAGTCATCGAATAAGAGTTTAGTCAGAATTATAAAGAATTTGCTTGAACAAAATACTAGAGTCTAGGATTCCAAGCTAAAATTTGCTTTATGGGTTGATAGGGTTACAAATAAAAAGTCAATTTGTACATCCCCCTTCAAGTTGGTATATGGTACTGAAGCCATATTTCCTGTTCAACTTGCACTGCCAGTTGCAAAGATTTTACAAGAAACTGACTCTGAACCAAGTGATTTAACTCGAAGGATCCATAATCTGGTAGAGTTGCAGTAAGATAAAGAGCAGTGTCTGGAAAAGACAGAATTACACCAAGAAAAGATGAAGGAGATTTTCGACAAGAAAGTCAAAACAAATATTTTCAAAACAGGGGAATTGGTCTTAAAATGGGATGCAGCAAGGCAAGGGAAGGGGAAACATGACAAATTTTATTCTCTCTGGGTAGGTCCTTTTGTCATAACAACAGTTCAGCAGAACAATACCTTTGTTCTCCAAAATCTTGCAGGTGAAGAAGTAGCAAGTGGCCCTTTCAACGGGCGTTTTCTAAAGACCTATCTTTCATAAGGATTTTCTTAAAGCCCTATTTTACTTGTACATATTCTTTTCAGTTCTATTTTTATTCTTATTACTTGAATAACTCCATCCCCAATGGTACTGAGAAAAACAATTTTTCAAATTTTCAAATTGTAATAAAGGCTACTGAGTCTAACTAGGTTATTGGTGACCTCACAGGGAGGTATCCATCCCCGTTGGAGCCAAATGTTAGCTCCCAAAATGAATCAGTCACTTGGTTTCATTTTGTAGGTGATAGCATGGTCAGCTGTAGGTTTCTCTATTTGTTTTTAATTTCTTCTAGTGTCAAAACTTAGGTTTTAAATTCATGCCTTAGAAATAAGTTGATCCATAAAGGTTGTTTCTATAAAATTTCATGAAAAGATTTTCAACAGCTAATGCGTGTTGCAAGGTTGATGTTAGCTGGTGAAAGCAACGAGTTTCAACGGTTAAGGAGTACTTTCCTGCAGACAGTTAGCTGGTGAAAGCATGAAACACGTGTTTTGCTTCCACGATTTCAGAAATTAAAAAGATGACACGTTCGAAACATGTCACATAATTATTATGAGGCATTGGTGGAAACGAATGATGATGAGTATTTTGTTATGCACATCTAAATCGGATATTATGGCAGATCGTCTTCGTGAATGCATGCTTCAACAATGATGGCATTGGAGATGACGAATTCACATTCATCATCATAGGCAAAGGAGTAGTACTACTCAGCCGACAACATCAAATAGACACTTCATATTTTGAACATGCACCATTCATAGGCAACATGTTATGGTTCCATATTTGAATTGGAAACATCGAGAGTTTTCACCAGTGCCAAACCTTGGGTCAATCAGGAAACTACTGTAACATTGTTTTCAAATTGTCCGAGGTTCGAGTTACAGATGGGAAGGAAATGAAGTGGTTTATTACTGAGGAAAGAATTGGACAACCTGTCTTTCTTACAATCACATACAGATGTGCACAAAAATTTCTCAAATGCAAGCTACATGGGTTATGTTGAAAGGTTATAAAATGGTTGCCACCAAACAACAAATGAATCATTTGCTAAATCATATGATGGAAACAGAGCTAGTGTGGGTTCTATAGAAATTATAGTCGATGAAGCCACCATTGCCACATTAACCAGCTTACCTAGATCAGGCCAGAGCTAGTTTAAGACAACAATAACCAAGAATTTGAATTTCAGAGCATACCTTAAGGTAGAATTCAGAGATATCACCTGGAAGAAAAGAATGCAATTTTCTCATCTGGAGGATGAATGGCAGGACCTTCTCAAAGGAATTCAACTCTATATAAACTCAAAAGGAAGGTATGATAAGTTGATGCTATATCATTACAAACTATTAGATCATTTCACAGGGAAGACTCTCCTGAATGTTCCTTTCTTCTTTCACAAAAGCCTAACCAAAGTATGTAAAAAGATTAGGGATGAACCTCTAAGTATGAAAAACAGTCTTTGTCATTTTGGCTTGATCAAATTGATAATCCTAGAAGAACTAATACAAAGAGGAAGGACTTGGCAACATTTTCTTTTTTGGGAAGGCTTTGAGACCCAAACTCAGCCCATGAATGAGCATAAGAAAGATGGGAAAAATCAATTAACTCCTCAGAGCAGCTCGAGGAGGAGGAGAGCTCTTCTAGGACCACCAAAGGATAGGATTTCCAGCATAAAGTCTCAAAGAGAAAAGAAAAAATTAGATTTTGAAACCAATTCAGAGAGGCCTACAGTAAACAAGACAAATATTCTCAATCTACCATACACAGACTTGGAAACAGAGCCAGAGCAAGAATACGAAAGTCCAACCATTAAAATCCCTGAACACTGCATGGAAATTACACAAGACTATGAGAATTTTACTCCCATTGATGAAGGTGAAACATCACAGAGAAAAATTCAAAGAAATCACAAAAAATTAAGCAACTGAAAGAGGTGATTGCTCAACAGGAGGTTTTGGAAAGAGTAATCAAGGCAAGATACAAATCCCTGTCTGACAATTTCGTAGAGACAAATGCAACATTTGAGAAGTTGTCTCATGAGAGTGTCAAAGACAAAAAGAGAAAGAATAAAATCACCAAGGACTATAACAGTTTATGGTGGTTAGCAAAATGCCTTAAGAGGAAAATTAAGAAATTGAAGCAGAAGCATAAGTCACATCCAGATCTACAGGTACTGGCCTAGGTTGTTGTGAATATGCAGGGAGATAAATCAAAGACACACTAAGTTTTTGGTAAAACAACAGTTTTGGAGGAGGAAGGTTCCTTTTTGTCCAAGACAAAACTTTCACCAGCGCAAAGGGTAAATTTACAACCAATTAGCTGGTGAAAGGCAAAACGTTCACCAGCTAACCAACAGATCATACGGTGAATTAGTTGGTGAAAGCACAAAAAGAAATTTTTGAAAGCTAAGCTGGAGCAAGGCAATTTTCAAGTATTTAAAAGGGGTTTGAGAGCATCAAAGGATTAACCACTTAATCATGAAACACTCAACATCAGAGATTCGTGGAGATTTTGAAGACCAAATGCTAAATTGGTTAACTAAAGTTTCGATTATGGTTAATTAAAGGAGTCCAACTACAGAAGGCAGGTGCCTTTACCTTTCCACGACACAACAGAGTCATAAAGTTCATGAAGTACAGATGTCAAGATTGACATAGAAGACAGTTCAAGTTCTAGGAACTAGTCTTTGTTTATCAATTGCATTTAGTTAGTTTTATTTTCTATTTTTAGATATAGATCCAAGTTTTCAGGATCTTAAAAACCGATTGTAAAAGGCTATAAATGCCTATATTTTCTAAGAGATAAGGTTTTCAAACTGGGAATACATTTTGGCTACTGTATAGACTCTTATTGGATAATAGAATTACAATCTCCTTTTGCTTTCAATATCAAAATTGCTCATGCATCTTGTTTTTGTACTTTATTTCAGTTTATCTTATCTTTTAAAGATTGTCATCTCTTTATTAAGCTCATAAACTTGAAGTGAAGGATTTGTTACTACCTTGTATTAAGCCCTACACCTAGTTGTATTTGGCAATCAAGATTAGTATTCTTCATCCCCTTTTTAAAAAAATATATGGTCTGATTATTGTTTTCTAAAATCACTGTTTCATTTGAATGTATGATGAGTTGTCTATTACATTAATCATTGAGTCATCCCATTGTTCCAAGCATACCTACATATCATATTCTTAAGTTACCAAGCACCTTTGATCTACAACCACAAAGGGTTTCTTGGAGTGATAAAAACGCGTCCAGGTCGCTTTGCGTAAATATGTGCTATAGTCCACACTGGTCCATGTTTAATTCAATGTTTTGTCCAACAAGGTAGTGTCTCCAAACCTTTAAGGCATATACAATGGCTAACAACTCCAAATAATGCGTCGCATAGTTCTCCTCATGCCTTCTCAGTTTCCTTGAGATGTAAGCGATCGCTCGATCGCCTTGCATCAAGATTCTGCCTAATCCTTCCTTAGATGCGTCAGTGCATACCAAGAAGTCTTCATCCATGTTAGGGACCTTTAGTATCAGTGTAGTTTTAAATATCTCTTTGAGCCTTGAAAATGATTCTGCGCATTTCTTGGTCCAAACAAACTTCTTGTTCTTCTTTTGTAATTATGTGATCGGATTTGGTATCTTCAAAAATCCCTTGAAAAAACATCGATAGTATCCTACTAAATGCTTGAAGCTTCGCACTTCCAAGACATTCATCGACACAGGACATTCCATAATAGCCTCTAATTTTGCTGGATCCACATCGATACCCTCTCTAGAGATGACATGCCCTAAGTAGTGAATCTTCGATTGATAAAACGAGCATTTGGACAGCTTCCCATACAATTTTCTCTCTCACAGACATTGTAGTACCAACTGTAAGTGCTCGTCATGCTCCTCTGTCATCTGAGAGTAAATCAAAATATCGTCAATGAATACTTGGATGAATGTGTCTAAGTACTCGTGGAACACCCTGTTCATCAAACTCATAAATACCCCTGGGGCATTTTCCAGTCCAAATGGTAAAACAATAAACTCGTAATGTCCAAACCTCATCTTAAAAGTGGTCTTAGGGACATCATCCTTCTTGATTCGTAACTAGTGATACCCTGATCACAAAAAAATCTTTGAAAACACCATAACACACTTCATTTGATCAAACAGATCATCAATCCTCAAGAACGGATACTGATTCTTGATCATTGCCTTGTTCAATTGACGATAGTCAATGCAGAGTCTCCACAATCCATCCTTATTTCATATGAAAATAGAAGGCACACCCCATGGTAACACACTTGGATGTATTAGTCCCAGGTCCAACAACTCTTGTAACTTTGGGGTTTACATACAATAAGGCATTCTTGCTATTGGTTCAATCCCTAGTTTTAGGTATATTGTAAATTCCAATTCCCTCTCCAGTGACATCCTAGGTAACTCTTACGAGAAGATGTCCGCAAACTCTCTCAGCACAGGAAGGTGTTCTAGACCTTATGCTACTCTCTTCTTGTTTAACGCAAGGATCGCATAAAGATTACATCCCTTGCCGATGCTCTTCCATAGTTGTAAGGAAGAGAAAAACCTCAGGGAAAATACCTGGTTTTGTCCTACAATCATGCATCTTTGTCCCTCATCATCGACCAAGATCAACTATTTCATCTTACAGTTGAGTATCACCTCATGTGATTCCAACTAGTCCATACCAATCATAATGCCATAAGATCCTAAGATCATGACGTACAGGTTGGCCTTGGCGACAAACTCTCCCGGGTTAAAGGTACATCTCGTAACCTTTCCTCCAACATTTTGTTTGGCTCCTAAAGCCATCTCTACAAATCTAAACTCATTCTGTTCGACTACCTTTACCTTAGTCCTTTTTAGCACTGCACTAGAAATGAAACTCTTGGTAGAACAAAGATCTATCAAAATACTAAGGGTCTGTTCAGCGATGGTACCTAACGTCTCGAGTACATTCGACTGGTGCTCTTCTTGGCAGTTATTCATCATTGCATGAATCCTATGGGCCTTGCCCAAATATCCCATAGTAGTGGGTCCGTCTGATCCAGATGCTCTAGTCCTCTACACTAGGTAGTCGAGCTAGTAGTGTGTCTCCCCATAAGTCTAATACCCCTTCTTCGTTCTAGTACTCCTGGTACCCAAAGTAGAAGATGACGACCCACCGGCTTGGAATCCTGTTCTAGTTTGTTGAACATGTCTAAACTGCTACTACTGAGGTCCACACTATTGTTGATGTTGTGGTCCCCAGTAAGGTGTCTGCTGCAGAGGCACTGGTCGTCGAGGTGTACTGTAAGTGGATCCTCTCTAGAAGCCATGATATCATGGTTTATTCCTAGATGGTGTTTTTTGCTGCTGCGCACAAGATGACACCTACCCTGCCGACCTCGTTGGAGTCCTACTCTGACCCTAACTGGTAATCTCCTCCTCTACTATGATGACCTTCTGGATGACATCATGCAAGGTTTGAGGCATCAGAATCCTAACTTTTTCACGTATGTTGACATTAAGGCCGAACAAGAACCTATTGAACTTAAGTTTCTCAGCATTAAGATGTAAAGCATACTGAAGCAACTCCATAAAAAGGGCCTCGTACTCGGGCACCGTACGATCGCCCTGTCGTAAGGCATTGAACTCACTGAGATGATGCTAAATGAATTCCTTTGATAGGTACCTTTATTGGAACAATTCCTCAAACAGTTCCCATGACATGTATTCGACGGTCATGTTCAATTGTGGTAGGAGCATCTTCCACCATATAAGAGTGCTCCCCTTTAGTTGAAATACCTCAATGTGGACTTTCATGTTGGAGGTATAGTCGCGAAGTGAAAATCGCATCACCATATTCTCCAACCATGCCTTGGTGGCTGTGTTTCCTGGGGCACCAAAGAACTCGAGAAATTTGACCTTCTCGAGTTCACAGTGAACGCTACCAGTACCGATCGGAGCATGTGATGGACCCTCAGGGGGTGTCGATTCCCTGGCCTCATCTCTGTCCAAATGGATGATCAGTGCGTCAGACATGCACTGAAAATATCTCATCAACCCAACCACATCACCCACCACTATCTGCTCTTACCTGAAAAGTTGTTCATCTCCCTGGGGGTTAGACCCCTCAGGCGTGGATGCTGCTGGAGGCATCCTGCCTCCTCCCTTAGCACCTTGTCATCTACCTCTGTGACGTCCTATAACCATGATTACCTACATGAATACAAGCAACTTAATTTGAAACATTATAATCGAATATCATATCAACGAAATTCATAGTGTTCCCAAGTCGTGGGTTGAACCTGCTCTGATACCATATGTAATGACCCCATCATTACGACTATAAGCGAAGAGGAAAGTAATTTTTTTTTTATAGGATGACAACAACAATTACAACTAGACAACACATCTAACCATGAGCACGATGCCTGCAGGAAAAAAAACATACAAGTATGACTCCACGCACTGGCACAAGAGAAACTGGGTGAAACATGCGTAAAAAAACAAAGAGAAACGACTACCTGCCCGACACAACATGACAATGCCTACAAGATAGGAAAACCTCAATAAATCAAAACAATGGCTTCGACGACCAGGAACTAGAACCCTACGTTGCACAACCCAATGCCATAAGGCATTGTAACCTAGTCCCAACAACTGCTACAAGAACAACGCCCTCATTGGGAGGCACAGACTTCAGCCGAGTTATCAGTTGCCTCTATCCTTTAGGGCGTGCAATGATCCCCTCATCAGGAATCATGTCATCCCTAGGTGATAGTCACGACTATAACCCTAAATCTACATAACCTATTTGGACCAAGGAATCTAGATGAATCCAACTCGCTAGGAGCCAAGTTAATGATGAGAGAACTACACCCACACCCCAAGCAACAGGTCGACAAGACACAAGATGACGTCGATCGAAGAAAGCACAAGCTAAAACATGACTTCACCAACAACCCATCCATTCATCAAGTCTAAACTAGTCAATAATTACCATCTATTTAATATTAATTACAATCTAATTTAGCAAGTCTAAATTACAAATTAGTCATTAATTTACAATCTAATTTAACATTAAATACAATCAAATTTAGCAAGTCTAAATTACAATTTGTCAACAATTACAATCTAATTTGACAAGTATAATTTAATCAATACTAAAACTATAAACTATAATTACAATCTAATTTGACAAGTCTATTATAATCAATATTAAAACTAATTGACAAGTCTATTTTAATCAATACTGAAACTAACTGACAAGTCTGGTCTAATTTAATTCAAAGGTTGTCTATTCAATTTAAAGCCTTTCTATTCAAATTAAAGGTTGTTCTAATGAAAGGTTGTTAAAAGAAGAGGCTATCAATTAACAAGTTTGGCTGTTAATTTTGGTTATCACAATTGTTGTCTATTAAAGGACTTAAAGGAATTAAAGTTGTCTATTCAAATGAAGAGGATGTCTATAAAAAAATTGCTAGTTCTCTATCCAGATAAAATCTAGTTTACTTCCTCATAAAATCTTGGTCTATAAACCATAGCATTGATATCACTATCTTTACCAAACTCAGAGATATTGTTGTAATCCTTAATTTATTCGTCGAGTCAAAAAATTATCATTGTTGTCTATTTAAAGGAGGATCACAGAGTGGAAATAATGATAACCATTGAGATAAATAGAAGGGAATCCCTAAGTTTAAAAACATAAATTTGCAGTCAATAGGTATTACTAATGTAGTCAATTATTACATAATAAAATAATCTGAACCCAATAACAATTGTTGTAGAAGATAATGGTAAGGATTATTGTAACTAAACATTGGTGGTACAAAATCTTGATGGATATTCACTGCACAGACTATTAATAAAAACTAAAGATAAAAATGAGAATGTTGTCTACCGTATTCCAACTAATAGAATGTTGTCATACATTTTGGGTTTAGAAGAGAAAAATAGGAAAATTCGATTATGAAAGTCTTTGCCGAAATGACTGCAGTCACCACAAGGGAAGGATGTATGCCTTTCTCCAACGTATCAAGGGTAAACAACTGTCTATCATATACATAAATAAGGAAAACGCTACCATTACAATCACTATTATAAATCACTGCCCCTTTTAAATCACTACGGTCTGTTATCATTCACTTATCAATTTTTGAAAAAAGAATTCTCTTCTAAATATTTCAATCACATCTGAATACTAAAACTATTTCTACGTAATAAAATATTTTGTAAACCAAGAATCATTTCTGAGTAGTGAGTTCATGGGTAAAAGGATATTGTAGTGGGTCAAAATCGTAGTGAACTGTCAAAACGTAGAGTAATTAAAGGTCCACACGCATTCGTTGAAGGGAAAATTCATTGTCTAATACGATGGGATGATGTTGTCTTCCACATGTTTTTAAAAACACAGTCATCACGGGCGAATCCGCTACTAGTTAAGGAACGAATTCATTGAGTTAAGTCACCATAAAATGCATTTAAATGATGGGTAATTTCGCATATTAACATAGGTAGCTTTTCACAGTAAAAAAGTATGCAAGGCATTGATATGGATAGCAATACAATGAGATAATAATATTCCTTACAACGATATACAAATGGAGGGCGTACTAGGTAAAAACGAGATCACACTCTTAGTAAAAAAAATTGAAAACCACATTAGCGAAAATGAATATCTGCCATATAAAATAGTTGTGGGAAGAGAATGAAAATCATAAAGGGAAAGGTTGAATAAAGACTCTAGGAACATGCAAAGATGATCAACATAGGATAGCATAGAAGAAATCAACCTCCAGAAAATGTAGATGAAATCAATCACATGAAGGCGTAGAGATGCTCCTTCACAATAGGATCCACAGACAAATCATTCAACCAAAATCAATCAACAGGGTCAGACGACTAACAAATATCATTCACTCATCATCCACACACAGAAAATAAGGGTATTAGAATCTATAGGTCATTGTGCACCGAAGTGACAGCTGTCGATTCGGCTCCTGGGTGACTTCTTAGGCATGGAATGATGAACTAGGGATGAGGGCGAAGTAAAAAACACAACTCTTCACAATAAATCAATAAAACCAATAGGATAGTATCAACATTCAGGGATCGAATGCCAAGGGAATCAAGTCAAGCAATGAGCTTAAGGCTATGGGGAATTTAAGTTCTCATTTAAATGCTAATTCTAACACCTTCCTTTCACAGTTAAAAGTACATAAATGAAAGCGTAGGGTCATAATAATCCACCATGTAGACTAACAACAAGTGTACCGTAGCCCAACTCCTCCTCTTTGAGTCATTGTCCCACGCACTCTGTGTCGCGCCCGCTTTTTGACTGATGATATTTCACTGATACCTCCCAACCAATGCTCGGGGTAATATTGTCCCCCCTTAGCCCCCTGAGCCGTAAAAGGGCCACGCACACTAAACCAGAGAACAAATAGATCCTACCTCACCTTGCAATGTCAAGGTACCACTCCTCACCAAGTTGGGTATCCCAACTCCCACAAGCTAAGTCAGTCAAGTCTAAAATTTTGCAGCATAATGTTACATATAATAGAAGAGATCCATCCTCCTCCCCCTCCTCCTCCTCCTCCCTCCTTTATATATAGTTTCTAAGTCAATTTCTTTCCCAAGTTCCCATTTAATTTATTGTTCAATAATTTAATTCAGAAAAATATTCCCTGTACATGTGTCACCCATCCCCTTCGTTGCACTAGAAATAAATTTCATTAATTATTTAATTACTCCTATTTCCCTCACCCACCTAAAAGAATTCCTAGAATCTCTCCTAGGTGTCCTCATATTCCCTTACACATTTTAATGACTTACCTCCTTACTAATTTACTATTTGAGTTCAATTTAGAATGTTCTGAATGACAAGATACCTTACTAAGTTAGTCATTCTGTCTTTTTCCTTAGTTTCCCTTTCTCTTTATGTTTCCCCCTTTTTCCTTGGTTTCCTAATTATTTTAAATTTCCCTCTTTCCCTTTTCATTTAAAACTCAAATTGGCAAGTGTAGAAAATTACCCTTTTCCCCTTTTTCTTTTTAATTAATAATTTTTTAATTATCATATGTAACAAAACAATTATTTCCCCTTTTTTATTTTTATTTTTAATTTTATCCCTCAAAAGACTTTTATAAATTAATTGAATTTCTTACCCCCTTCTCGTCACATGTTTAGTGATGATTATTATTATTATTATTTATTTATTTATTTTTATATTTTTATATATCTATATTAATTTTTTTATCACAAATATCACTTTGACCTAGATTTTATTTTCCTAGGCTGGGAGACATTTTATTAGGGAAATGTTTTTAAACCTTTCTTATCACATTATTCGTTTTAAGGAAATATAGGTTTATTAATTTATTATTTAACAGTGTGGCGTGCCCTTTAGGATGGACTAGATGATCCAAGGGTGCCACTCGCAACTTTCCATTTTTCTTGTGCGACGTTCCCTTCAGGACGGACTACGTGCTCCAAGGGTGGCACTCGCATGTTGACTGACTTGGTAGACATAAAAAAAAGCCGGAGTCAATACTCCATTAGGTGATATTGTGGGAGACTAAGGGCCTCTAAGGAATAAGGCCTCTGCCTTATTGTGTGCCCCTTAGAATCATCGCGAGCGACTGTCGCAGTCTGCCCTAATGACATCGTGGGTCTTCTTGAACTAGGTAATCACTAACCTACAATTCAATCCACGACGAGAGTTCTAGTAGGTTGTGGCAGGGTTGTTTTCCACACCTCTCCCTCAACATCTCTAGTAGTCATGCGGGACCTCTCTACTCTACATGTGAGTTTGGTCGACAAGCTATCGTCAGTTTGCATCATAAACGAATCATGTAAGAAAAAAATCCATAATCATAACATCTAATAAGATGCACATATGTCATATATATACAACAATCAAACCCCAATAGTCCACTCCATGAATCAATCCAGAGTCCAATGGTTTCATCGATGCCCCAGCATCCTTGAGGTCCAAATCTTGCACACTTAGGAGAACCGAGTCAATAGCACATGTCTACTTAGTGCGCATAATAGAGGGATGTTACATTGGTCAAGATTGCAAATTTACACATGATTTGTTAGGGAAGTTCAAGAGGATGGAGAAGGGATGCATGTTCCACCTGAGCTCGCTAACCTATTAGGTAGATTTCCAAAGATAATTATATATGAGTTTACAAAAGTACTCCCAACGTGACACACCATTAATCATTGTATAGATTTGGATCCTGGGGTGAAACCATTGGGAAGAGATCCCCACAGATTATGTGGGCCTAAGTTGGAGGATTTGAAGCAGTAATTGACATAATTGATTGAATTGAGATTCATTTATTCATTCAAGTCATCGTATGGTGCCCTGGTTCTCTTTTAAAAATAAGGACACTTCAGAGATGAGAATGTTTTTGGAGTACCAAGCTTTGAAAAAACTAACTATGAAGAACTGATACTCATTTCCTTTACCTACAGATTGATTTGAAAAGTTGTCCAAGGAAAAAGTATTTACAAATCTTGACTTGATACATGGGTATTATCATGTGTGCATTCCATATGGGGATCAGGCAAAGATAGCCATGGTGAGGAGGTATGGGAGATATGAGTTCCTAGTGACATCTTTTGGGTTGTGCAATGCCCCTGCAACCTTTTTCACATTGATGAATCATGTATTGCAGTCATTTTTGGACAAGTGTTTTTTGGTGTATTTGGATGACATTGTAGTGTACATCAAAAGTATGTAAGAGAAAAATAATAATTTGGCACAATTCTTTGAGGAACTCCAACAAAACGAATTGTTCTTGAATAAGTTTAGGTGTTATTTTGGGCAGACTGTGATACCTTTCTTTTAGCATTGGATTGGCGAAGGATGCATTTGCATGGAACCTACAAAGGTCAAGGGAATTGAAGATTAGGAAGATCCTTGGACAGTTCATGTAATAACCCTAAGTTGAAATACAATTGTAATGTAAATGTGAATGAAAATATAGACTGGTGAGATAGGACATTTTGGGCCAAAGTGCCTTTCTATATATGTATTTTGAGGCCAGAATGCATGTGTGGTTATTAGGCTGTAGAACCAGAAGCTAGAGGTGAGTGATACTATATTTTTATTATGCAATCACACTCAAATATTAATGAAATAACATCATTGTTTGATGCAGGAGCATCATGCAAAGACAAAAACACACGACCAAGCCCAAGGAGCAGTTGGATGCACGGAGGAAGAAAATAGCACATTTTCATAAAGACCCATTTTGAATTTTGAAACAAAGGCATGAGTGTAATAATAAAGACGAACATACTCGCATTTATACTTTAGAGATTATAAATGGACTTGGGGAAATTCTCCCACCTATCTTTTGTATTAAGAAATTTATGCATAGTTAATGAAAGTTGGTAGGTTTGAATGATATATTAGACAGCTTAGAAGAGTAGGAGGGAAAACGGATATAGACACCCTCATTGTTGTATCACAAAAAAGAAAAAAGAAAAAGGAGCATTGTATCATTAGAACATGAGCAGAGAGTTGTAGAAGGGAGTTGAGAGAAGAACCCATGTATAAGAGATTTGAATTAATATATGAAGCTTTAAATCAGATTTCATGGTGTTATAATGTTTTATGTTTATACATGGTGAATGGTATGCTTACAATTGTTTATTTTCTCTATTATGAATTTTTTCTAATACTGTATGTGTATGTATGATTTCATGTTGAATGTTTGAAGTCTGAGAGAGAAAGAGAATGAGTTTCAATTGTTTCTCATCCTGAGGGAGAGTTCCTACAGGGAGTGCAGTGAAACATCTGCAAGGAGTGAATTGATGAAGGTTCAGATTTCATCTCTGGAAGCTCAGGAGGGATACCATTGTTCTCATTTAAATAGAAGTGCAAGTGAAGTGCAGAAGCCGTGCAAGGTGTGTGCAGAATGGTTGAAAGTTATAAATTATCAATTAAGGGAACAATTTGAGGACTGTTGTTGCAGGAGGTGCATAGAGTCGAGAAATCAAATACTTAGAGGTATTTGAAGAAGTGCCGCAAGGAGTGCATGCAGGAACCTTTTGGAGGTTGAGTTTGTAAGTGGAAGCTTAGGAGGGATAACACCTTTGAATACTTCAAAGGAAGACAGAGACCAACTATTTCAAAAGGAGACGAGGGTCGAATTAATCCAACATAAGTAAAGTTTAGAAGCGAAGGAACATTTGTTCATTTCATGGAAGCTGTCAAGGAGAAACGAGTAGTCGAATTTCAATTTCTCTGTGGAGGATTCATGAAGTAGCGAGGACTGTAGGATTTGGTGAAGCTGTGAAAAGATTAAGTGCTAGATGAATCCACCATTCAGAAGGTAGGAATCAGTGTGGACCGTTGATCATGAATAGTCTGAGCCATCAGATCATTTTGGTATTTTGGGGTTCTGGACGACAATAAGTTGAATATAGAGGAATGCTAGTCTCGAAATCATGAGTTGCGATAAGAATTGGTGTGAATTTTCGAGATTTCGGCACTTCGGGAGATCGGGGTTTGAGAGGAGTCAGTTTCAACTGCCGAAGTTGCAAAGTGGCGAGAGCCGAGAGCTCATTTGGATGCATGGTACATCTATCAGGTGGGGACCGCAAGGGTGACAGGTGGCTTGTACTCGCGCATTGAGGGAACATCCCATATTTTCCCTATCGCATCTTGGGATTTTGCAAAGGAGGAGTACAAAGACTCTACACTCCAACTCGTGAGATTGTGAGTTGCGAGAGGTATTCAAAGAGAAGTCAAGTATCGCATCTTGAGGTTTCGCAAAGGGAGAGTGCCAAGGTTCTATACTCCAACTCATGAGGTTGCGAAGTTGCGAGAAGTGCTAGTGTTTAGCCCTAGCTGACAGTCACGCATGGTGTTGGGGTCTAGGTATGAACGATTTATTCACCCTTTTCCTACATTAATTTATTAATCCAGCTGTGTATCCTTTCAAGGCAACGTGAAAGGTATATGCAGGAGAAAGAGTACAATTCTTTCTGGCCAAGGGTTCACGATTTAAGATTCAAAACATTACTATCAACTAGATTAACTATAACTTCCGAAGGCACTCATAAGAATCACACGTTGTAACAACAAGTATAAACTAAGAAATAACATTGTAACAACAAGCATAAACTGCTAAATAACATACTGTAACAACAAGCATAAACTGCTAAATAACACACTGTAACAACAAGCATAAAATTGATAAATAACACACACAGGAAGATGCAACACCTGATCAGAAGAGCGGGCCCAACTCTCTGATCAGGGCTACGCTAGTTACAACAAATATGAAGACAACAAAATAGGTAGTGCTTTATAAATCTAAAAAAGGTTATTACAATATCAATGGGGACATCCCTAGTTACAGGAATAAACTGTCTTTTATACATTAAAAGGGAGAACAACCTCTTCCCCCAAAACATGGTAACCGTATCCCCAAAAATATGCATTAGTTGGAACAACACCAGTACCAAATGGACAGGATCAGCGAAATGCCCAACATGGTTCAGGGATCTATGACTCCAACTATGCAGCCTCTTTATGGTTTGGTTATTGCTATAAAGGGAGGATATATTGCGGGATGAAGCCTTGGTCCTGTTCTCCAGAAGCTATGGTCAAACGTTCATTTTAGTCCTGTGAATAGGTAAAACTCCGCGACTTTTACTTCATTAATAAAATATTCCAATAGACAAGGTAGGGGTAATTACCTCACGAATTTAGCATAGTAAACATAGGTAAATAAGTGTAAAAATGTCGAAAAGGTAATGGAAATGTAGCAAAAAGATAGCCCAATTTGGTGACCAACATCTCCCCCCAACTAGCCTTTTGCATGCCCTCATGCAGTTCACTGCTTCCGTAGGTCTCGATTTCGCTGACTGTTGGATTCCTGAAAATGTGCGAGATCGTATTCTTTGGCCATGAAATTTAAAACCATCTGAGAGGTGGACGTCTTCCCACCAATCTTCCAGGATGATATATGTTGGAGTGTAATCTTCTACTAGCAACCAAACAATGGGAAACTGAAACCGGAGTCCCATCCATCGAATCCCGCTTGTTCGGACACATGCCACATATCTGGGCACTCTAGGGAGCACCCATGAAAAATTTGGTGCCCCAAAAGGTTCCCTGTTTCAGATAGCTGTAGGTGTCATCATCCACCTTTTCTGACAACAATCAAGGGCTTCTTCATGAAATGTGACTATTTGCTTAAAGCAAATAT
Source organism: Picea engelmannii (assembly GCA_009831015.1). Taxonomy (NCBI): domain Eukaryota; kingdom Viridiplantae; phylum Streptophyta; class Pinopsida; order Pinales; family Pinaceae; genus Picea; species Picea engelmannii. The sequence continues at coordinate 43,079 of ML829763.1, forward strand.
CAAGGCGCCAATTTTGTGTCCTCAACATTCTGTCTCTATTCGCCTCAATTCCCAAAAAGGTTTTGTGTTTATTAAACATGGTCACTGACCTCTCAGATTCTCCTCTTACCATAAATGGCTTTGTAACCTGATTAGATTCAAATGTGTTAAAATCCTTCTGCTAGCTTATCTGGTTAAAAGTGTAAGAGGTGAGGGCTCTTAAATGGATGTCTCCCACATATGGGACTAGATTGAAGTCTCTGTCGAGGTGCAACAGATATCCATGCAATTAAAATTCACACATCAAATGCTAAGTTGGCACGTCATGGTGCCTCATTATTCAGAGGAATTGTACACCATTTTCTATCTTATAACTAATCTCATTTTTTATGCTCTCCATGCAGAATAGAACAAACTATTCATGTAAGAATAGAGAATAACTAGAAGCAGGGGGGCGACATGCCATCACCTCTTGTGCCAAACTAAACATCTTCTCTTTATCCATTTTCAATTCTGCCACTTGCTTTTCCAACTGCTCCATCTTGACCTACTACTTCGCATGCCTTAATCACATGATGTCTATATGCTCCACATATTCAAAAATAGTTGTGGAGGCTCGTTTCTACGTTCTTCTGATCTCGTTTTGATACCGAGTCACAGTAGATTTCCAAGTCTACACTTTGACCATTAAGTCATGCTCACGGTCTTCAAATAGTCACTCGACCGGGTCTGTTTGAGTAGCAGCATAGGTTATGGTTGCCTGGTCCGTCTGAGTTTCTGTTTCTACTCCTATGGTCTTGGACTTTCTGGCTTTTTGCTTGTATTTCTTCATCCACTCCTACAATTTGTATACATGTTTCCTTAGTTTCCTGACCTCCATCTTAAGATGCGTTGTCTCCTTCAATTGCAGCTGAAGTTTTTGTTTGGCTGGGAGTCTTATGACCTTCTCGCCTGGCTCTTCCATTGGCTCATTTGTCGGGACCACTTCGCTTAGTCCCTCCTCTTCGCCTACAACTAATTCCTCTTGTTGCAGGCTCACTGTGACTGGTGGTGTCCCTACGAGATGCTCTCCTGCTAATGTATCTATTTGAGTATCGTCCACCCACAAAGTTGTGGATTTTGTGATAGAATTGGAGGAGTGGCGAGATCTTCTTCTGTACGCCGAAGGGAACAAGTTCACCTTGCTCCTTTTGGAATAAAGGAGAAAAAGGAGAAATGGCAGGGATCTTCAATATTCGATCCTGAGGTCGATGTTGGTTCTTGTGGTTCGACACCAACCTCATGCCCTAGTTCTCCCAACACTTCTTCCATTGGCTCTATGGTCGGGGTGGTCATGACCTCTTCTTCATTCTGGTTATCCTCCTCAATCGATTCCATGGTGACAGGAGGTCTTTGTGGATTACCCTCAGTCACAATATCGAACAATTCACCTGCTCCTGTCTGTTGTGACCCATCTTCTGTAGTTGTCATGCTATCAAATTGTTCTGTTATTTCCACAGGCGAGACTGGTTCTTGTGGGACAACCTTGGTCATGGTACTAGTGGGCCTTTCTGTGTCAACTTCCACATCTTCCATTGATTCCATGTTTTCGGCTTTCTCTTGGGGAGAAGCCTCTTCTTCGAATGCTTCATATTCCATTTCCATATCTTCCGGTTCCTCCTAGTCAACATAGTCATATTGACCTGCATTTTCCTCCTCTGCGACTTATGGTTCATCTTCCTTAGTAGCCACAGTGGATTCTACATATTCCTCTGTGGAGTCTCGAAACAGTTCCCACGGGATCGAAATTTTTCTGATGACATTCATTACTAACAGCTGAACCAACCCATGGTGGGTGATGGTCACCAATACCTGTCACGACTCTTGAGCTGAATGTGCCATTAGGTGAAGGTTTCTCAATAATAAATAAGGCACATTCAGTGAGAAAGCCTCTGCTTGGGGAAATCACAGGTGAGTTAGTATTCGAAGATGGTATTTGAATATGGTAGAGTATATTCCTTCATAAGTCATATATCTCATGACGAATTCTGCTACTTCCTTCCATGGATGCGGCAACGAATTTTGGTCATATCCTCAACCCTTCTACACAATGATTTCTCCTGCCTGTAAAAAGGCTTCAGGAAACTCTGGAAGGACAAAACTTCTTGAAAACCATCACTGTCTGTTTTGAGGGAGTCCACTGAATTCTGTGATGTCTTCCTCTATCACAAGAATTTCAATTCCGCGGACCCGAGAGCTTCCTTCTCTCAAGTTGAGTGTGAATTCCATCGCGATTTCTTTGTTCGACCCTTTCAATCTGTCAAAGTAAACATTCCAGCCTACGTTCTCAAAGACCTACCATACCTCTTGATTGTTCTGAACTCTTGTTGTATCTTCAGGTTCATGCCACACAGATCCTCCACCTATTGCTACAGAGGCGGAGTCAGCACGATGAATGCAGTTAGCTGGTAGGGGAAAATGATAGGGCTCCAAACTGTTGGCAACTGAAATAATGTCATATCGCTTTTGGGGATGGCGGATGAAACAACACTGGTATGTTTTGAAATGATGACAGATTGTGGTGGTACTATCAGAAATTTAATGTAGCATGTTTGGGAGGTGACCGATTATGACTCTGTGCATACGAGTACGCATTTGACATATCAAGTTATGATTACGGAATATTGAAATCATTAGATTTTTTTTTATGAGGATCACGTGTCATAAATGTTTTTCATGGTATGTCATCATTTGTTATGATGATTCCCCCCCCCAACTTAATTACGGTCGTCCATGACACATTTTCATGTCTTTTTGGAATATTTTAATTAAATCCATAAAAGTTAGTGGAGACGTACCTGGGGACCTACCTTATGGTGGAGTAGCAGCAAAAGTTCTGACGGAGTAATGACAATAGGGTGTAATGGTAACAAGAAGTAACAACAACAACGAGTAGCAACAACGACAGAATAAAGATGACGACTGAGTAGCGACAGTTGCAGAGTAACAACACCGGTGGAGTAACGAAAGCTGTGGAGTAAAGACACCAGCGGAGTAATGTCAGTTGTGGAGTAACGACAGTTCGTGAAGTAATCAATGCACACCAGTGGAGTAACAACAATGTCTTTATAGTAGCACTGGTGGAGTATCAATGTTGAGTGTTACATTTCTCCTGGTCATATTCTTTTGTTATCCCTGCAGTAATAAAAACAAGTAAGATATATATATATATATATATTTAAGGCAGAGTGAGAGTGTCCTTCATTCCAACAATCATTAAATCAGATGAGTCAAAGAGGTGTTTGACAAAGGTGTTTCTAGAGGCTGGATGGTGGTATAGTTTTAGACGGTGTCTGTTTACTAAGAACGAGGTATGATTCTCATCTATTGTAATTAATCTAACCATTCCATTGTCAAACACTACATCCACTTGGTATGGCCCCATCCAGCAAGTGCAAAGCTTGCCTTTGAAATCCTTAAATCTGGAATCGTAAAGTAATGCCCAATCTCTCACATGAAACACCTTACTTTTGATAAATTTATCATGCCACTTCATTCTTTGTTGTTGAATAGCAAAGGTCTTCTAGACAACTACTAGCCAAATCTCGTCTAACTTATTTAGTCGTTCCAGTCAATGTTTTTGTGCTTTTGATGGGTCTAAGCGTACTTCTAGAGCTTTCCTGAGTGTACTGATCTCAAATTCCACTGGAAACAAGGGGACTTTCCCATAGACTAATTCAAATGGTGAAAACCCAGTTGTGTTTCACCATGTTGTTCTGTACTCCCATAAAGCTTCTGGAATATTTTGTGCCCAGTCCCGACGATGACTTTCTACTGTCTTTGTCACTCTATGTTTGAATCCATATTTATGCATCAACTTTCCTATCATGTAAGATGTGAACTGTGATCCTCCATCCGACACAATTTCCCTTGGAGTACCGTATCGGGCAAAAATTTATTCAAAAAGAAAGTCTGCCACTACTTGTTCTGTTGCTCTTGTGATTTCTCTGGCTTCCACCCATTTAGTTACATAATCAGTGTAGACAAGGATGTATTCTTTCTAATGAGAAGGTGGGTTGAAGGGTCCAACAAAATCAATGGCCCATTTCTCAAATGGTTCAAGTACTATCTGGGGCTGTAGAGGCATTTCATCTACTTTCCCAGGTTGTCCCATCCATTGGAAGCTATCACACCTTCAGACATAGTATCAGGCATCACGAAAGATGGAGGGCCAGTAATATCACATTTACAACACTTTGTGACCTGTTCTTTTATCTGCAAAATGTCCTCCACAGGGTCCATCATGTACAACTTTCAGTATCTCATAGATATTATTTTCTGCCACAGAACGTCGAATCTGTTGGTCAGCCCTTGTATGAAAGAGATATCCTACCATCCATGAATATTGGGTACTCTGGTGAATAATCTTCCTTTTCTCTTTATATGATAGATGTCGAGGCACCTTCCTTGAAGAAAGATAATTAGCAATATCTGCATACCATAGAGTGTTAGCAGATACTGCAAAAAGATGTTCATCTGGGAAATTATCTTCAATTGGTGTATCCTTACCCTCATGGTCTATCCTAGATAAGAAATCTACAACCACATTGTCCTTCCCTGGTTTATCTACTATCGTGATATCAAATTCCTGTAGTAGTAAAATCCATCTTGTGATACGACCATGGGTAACAGGCTTATTCATTAAATACCTGATAGCTGCATGATCAATATGCACAAAGGTAGGATACCTGGTAATGTAGTGCCAGAATTTATTGATGGTGTAAATGGCAGCAATGAATTCTTTCTCAGTCACTGTGTAGTTTAATTCAGCAGGAGCCAAATTCTTACTAACATAGTAAACTGCGTATGGTATTTTTTCCTCTTGTTGTCTTAATACTGCACCAACCATTGTTTGGGAAGCATCTGTATGAATATGGAAAGGTAATGCCTAGTCTATCCCTCTAAGTATTGGAGTGCTACAGAACAATTCCTTAATTCTCATAAAGGTTTCATCACAGTCCTCTGTCCACACAAAGTCTGAATATTTTGTTAGCAATTGAAAAAGTGGATGTGCTACTTTAGCAAAATTTTCTATAAAACGCCTGTAATAGCCAACACAACCAATAAAACTACGTACCTGCATGGGTCTTTTGGGTGTTGGGAAATGTTGAATTACCTTTTTCTTTGTTGGGTCCATCTGGATTCCTTCAGATGAGAGCAAATGTCCCAAAACAATTCCTTCTTCCATCATCATATGACATTTTTCCGTACTCAACGAGACACGCGCTTGTTCACACCTTTCGAGAACTTTTTCTAAATTTTTCATCCTTTCAAGAAATGAATCCCCATATGGAGTAAATTCATCCATGTAGATTTCAACACTATCATCTATCAAATCAGAGAAGATTCCAAAAATTGCCCTCTGGAACGTTTCAGGAGCATTACACAAAGGAAGGACCCGGTATGAAAATGTTCCCTAGGGGCATGTGAAAGTGGTTTTATCCTGATCTTTAGGAGCTATCTAGATCTGGTTATACCCACTAAACCCATCTAGAAAGGAGAAAAACTTTTTCCTAGCCAATGTGTCCATAACTTGATCAATAAATGGCAAAGGAAAATGATCTTTCTGCATTGCCTTATTTAATTCTCAATAATCCATGCATATTCTCCATTTACCATTTTTCTTAGGGACCATTACTAATGGGGAGACCCTTTGGCTATCTGAGATGGGGTAAATAAAACCCACGTCTAGTAATTTATGAAGTTCTTCTTTCACAACATTTTTCAATGCGAGGTTCATCCTTCTCTGAGGTTGTCTCATAGGATGACAATCCTCCTTAATGTATATATGATCGGTGCATGAATTAGCAGGGATCCCATTCATATCTGTATAATCCCAGGCGAAGGCCTCTTTATGTTTCTGAAGGACATCCACAAGTTTCTTCTTCTGAGGTTCTGACAGGGCTGGATTAATATTCAGGGTTTTTCCTGGTTCTAGTTCTACTGGGACACTTTCACTGGGTGCATCAACAAGTAGTTGCTCTGATCCTTCTGCTATTTCAATTGTTTCCTGAGTCTCACAGCTTAGGATATATTCTAGGAATTGTTGATTTGTTTCAGAAAAGGAGCAAGGATCATCCATAAAAGAGGTGATTACATCATCTTCCGATTCTATTTTCAACTCAAGGGCTTGTCCAATAGTGAGAACTGGCCTCAATTCCTCATTTTTTGTTTCAGACTCTTTCCTAGGTAAAATTCTCTTGCTTCCTGCTAGTTTTATGGATGGGTTTGGTTCTGGAGGTGGGTATAACACTAAGTTCTTAATTTTGTGCCCATTGGAAATAACCATGTGCCCTGATCGATACCCAATCTAAGCATCTGCAGTAGCCAACCATGGTCTACCCAATATAAAAGGATGACCGCCCATTGAAGATTGTGTTTGTAAGCCAAGGAAATCTACGGGATAGTGCCATGAATCTACTAAAATTGTTACATCTTCCAATTTTCCTACAGGTTTGACTATGGATCGGTCTGCCGATTCCAATACTATAGGTGTATGTTTCAAGTTACGAAGACCTAATGCATGCATGGTTTCAGTGGTGATGACATTGATGGCAGCACCCAGGTCTACCAGCACATTCGGAATCTATACCCCATTAATTTGTACTGTCAGAATTGGGTTCCCTGGATCTCCATACTTTTCAGGCATTGACTTTCCCATCATGAAATCTGATAATTTTCCCATAACATGAATGGTAAGGGGGTCTTTCGATTTCTTTGCAGATTTCTTTGAACAATATTCCCTAAAAGTCTTTGCATATATTGGCACATCCTTCATATCTTGTAACAAGGGAATTTTAACAAATAAATTCTACAGTTCTCCTAATAAATCAAATTCAGCTTGAGGGCTTGATTTACTCAAAGTTAGTCTCTTTGGGTAAGGTGGTTCAGATTGATGTTGTTTTACAGGAGATGCCTGATTTCTATCAGTTTGTTTTGGCTCTTTATTAATTGGTTCTGATTCCTTACCTTCACTGTCGATTCGTTCAATGGTAACTGGAGGAGGTTGAGTATCAACTATCTTCCCTAATCGTAGATTCATTTCATACAAATCTATAGTGGAAATGCTATATGAAGGTAGGTTAAAAATGTCAGCTTGATGAACTCCCCTGCTATTAGGATTCAGATCAGGTTGGACTGGGAGCTAAGGATGGGCATGTTGGTTACCCGGAGGAACATTAGAGGGAATTTGGAGTTGATGTTGTGGCATCGATTGAGGAAACTGCCCAGGAGGGGATCCTCGCCAAGTTGGCGCCCATGGGAGATTGAATTGGCTTGAGGGTTCCACTGCTTCCACGATGGAAACTCGTATTGTGGCCACATGGAAGGATAGGGCATGGACTGAGGATTCATATTAGAATTATTGAAATACTGAGATGGATCTGAGTACATACCTTGATTTCCCATTGGTTTTCAAGGTTTCCATGGCTTTCTAGACCCCATGAGGCACAGTTTCTCCATGACTTTCCTCGTTCCTTGAAATATTGCTTTTAGGCCTGGCAGGGAGGGGCATGAGCTTGTTTCATGATTTATCTCGTAGATTGCACATTCCTCTATGGAGTTTAGTGGACATTCCCTCCCTGGATGCTTATTTCTACACATCGGACATAATATTGCCATAGTCCTGTCCAATTCTAGCTGCTTCTACTTTACTTGCAGCGTATCCATCTATGCTGACAGGGTGCTGAGGATATCCGTCCCCATATTGTCTAGCATGTTTCCAATTTATGCTTTTGTAACACCTCTGCCAGACCCTTTTACTGAGTGAATTCCTTGTCTGTTTCTTGCAAGTCCACTTGAGTACTGAATGCATAACTCGCAGATACCTTCGAATATTTCCTTAGAGATGTCTCCTTTTCCCACAATGTTCAATAATTCCATTGAATCCTCACAGAAAGATCAAAGGAGGATAATTTTTAAAATTTCCTTATCCAGGGCAGAGTGACACGACCTCTGTAAGGTGTACTTGAATCGTTCCACACAATCTTCCAAACTCTCGTATTCTTTTTGTGCGAACTTGAAAAGTTATTCCTTAATGTTTCAGGATTTACAGTGATCCTGGTATTTTTCCAGAAAAGTTGTCTGCATATCATCCCATATGGAAATAGTGCTTCCTCCAAGGCCCATGAACCATCACAGAGTCGTCCCCTTTAATGTAGAAGGACAAATTTTTAACTTTTGGGCTTCCATCGTGTAGTCATACCCTCGGCATACTATGTCGAATTCAAACAGAAACGTGTCGGGATCTTCTGAAACAAACCCATGAAATTTTAGTAGGGATGCTAATGGAATAGGCTTAGTGGGCACACCAACTCCCAGGTTTCCAATTGGGAACTCGATAGTGGAGGTTGTGGGAGCCATAAATATCTTCCAATAATCGTTGGGTATTTCACCAGACTCTGTAGGAGGTGGCTGAGGCTTCCTTACCCCTTTGATCTGAGTTGCTTTAGCAACACTTCCCCAGTCCCTTGGTGATGCAAATACTCCTTCGATCCCTTCTTCTACGTTCTGATGACTTGATCTCTCTGCTACAACCTTCTCTCTCTTTCCATAGTGGTCTGACTCTGTCGAGGATCTTCTTGTGACCTCTTCCCCCTCTGTTGTCGGCATAAGATTTACTTGTTCAGGTATGCCACTAGATGTTTCTTCAACTGCTGGAGGGACATGTTGTTTTGTATCACCCTTGAATGTTGTAGACAACACTGTTTGATCTACTGATTGTCCCTCAGAATTCACTCTTCGTGCCCTTGGTCTCACAGCTACATGAGATGATGTTTCTGATTCAACCTTTTCTATAATCTGCTGGATGAAGGTCTTTCTTTCCAAATCTGGTCCTCCCTTCTTTGGGGCTTTCCCTCTGCCCCCGTTATTTGGTTCTTTGTTCATACAAGTGAGGGTCTTGGAATGAACCTACAATGATTTAGTCTTGAAGTAAGGTGTCAAAGGACCATTCCTTCCCCAAGAAAAAAGATCCTATGAAAAATAAAGGTAGCTAAAAAAAAACAAGAATCTAAGGTTTAGGGCCTGGAGCAGGGCATCAAAGGACTCTTCCCTCCCCTTGACAAGAACAAAAAACACCACAAAAAAGATCTGATGCTTTTCAAACCTAAAGCATGGCGTCAAAAGACTCCTCCCTCCCCAGGGTAAAATCTATGGTTTCAAAAAAACACAAGGGTTTGAAAGACATAAATCTTAACTCAGGATCTAGAGCAGGGCATCAAAAGACTCCTCCCTCCCCAGGACAAGAGATTGACAAAAATGAAAAAAAACAAAAATAAAAACAAGCAGAAAGATCACCTATGCTCAAGACCTGAAGCAGAGTGAGGAAACTTGTTCTCTCCATAGGATGAGATATTAACCCTCTGGTTGGCCCAGATCATTTTCTTGCACCTTATCATCCTCCCCGACAATGGCACCAAAATGTTGGTGTCTAGGTATGAACAATTTATTCACCCCTTTCCTACATTAATTTATCAATCTGGGTGCGTATCCTTTCAAGGCAATGCGCAAGGTATATGCAGGGGCAAGAGTACAATTTGTTCCAGCCAAGGGTTCATGATTTAAGATTCAAAACATTACTGTCAACTAGATTAACTATAATTTTTTAAAGGCACTCATAAGAATCACACGCTGTAACAACAAGAATAAACTAAGAAATAACACTGTAACAACAAGCATAAACTGCTAAATAACATACTGTAACAGCAAACATAAAATGCTAAATAACACACTGTAACAGCAAGCATAAAACTGATAAATAACACACATAGGAAGATGCAGCACTTGATCAGAAGAGTGGGCCCAGGTCTCTGATTAGGGTTGCGCTAGTTACAACGAAGATGAAGACAACAAAATAGGTAGTGCTTTATAAATATGAAAAATGTTATTACAATCTCAATGGGGACATCCCCAGTTACAGGAATACACTGTCTTTTATACATTGAAAGGGAGAACAACCTCTTCCCCAAAAATATGGTAACCGTATCCCCAAAAATATGCATTAGTTTGAACGACACTAGTACCACATGGACAGGATCAGTGAAATGCCCAAGATGGTTCAGGGATCTGCGGCTCTTGATGTGTGGCCTCTTTATGGTTTGGTTGTTGCTGTGAAGGGAGGATCTATTGTGGGATGAATCCCTGGTCCTGTTCTCCAGAAGTTGCGGTCAAACGTTCGTTTTAGTGCTGTGAATAGGTAAAACTCCGCGACGTTTACTTCATTAATAAAATATTCCAATAGACAAGGTAGGGGTAATTACCTCACAGATTTAGCATAGTAAATATAGGTAAATAAGTGTTAAAAGGTCAAAAAGGTAATGGAAATGTAGCATAAAGATAGCCTGATTTTGTGCCCAACACATGGTAGGCACTGACAAAGAGGGAGCTACACCCATATCATGATCTCGGGCATTGGAGGTTGGAAAAAGAGAAGTTGAGAGGTTTCGACTCGCGAACTTATGAGTTATGAGAGATGTATGTGTAAGGACCAGATCATGGTCTTATAGAAGCATAAGGCTCAACTTGGAGTAAATCTACATAGGCGAGTTTTACGAAGGACCTGTGGATTCATTGGACATTACAGCAAGAAACAAAGGAGCCGCTTCAGCTCAAAGGAGAATTTGGAATGATTCTGTGACTGGATTTTGGTTTGTGGGTTGAGGTCTACGTCATTTTTGTAGACCAACCAAATGAAAAGTGTATGGGGGGGTAAACTCCACTAGAAAGGGAAAGGGGGGCTAAGAGTCTAGGAAAGGGGCTAAGCTAAGGGGGCTTAAGCCCAAAGGAATATTTTATTTATATTCCTAAAGTCTATAGTTGAAATTATGGGATACAAATATATCTTAAGTTCTAAATTAAGTGGAATGTGTCACCCAAGTGGGGGGGAAGTGGACCCAAGGAAGTTCCCAACATGACAAGTGTCAAGTTGGGAACATATATACACAAATTTAGGAATTTAGTTTATTTTCCCCATTCATTCACTCATTATGACATTATTCTCTCCTACCGTCAGTACGCTACTACAACCATCATCGTACATGTACCTGGAAGTATTTGGAGCTTGTTTCAGCCAGTAATCTGGGGAAAATTTGAACTAAAGAGGTGGGTTTTCATGCCTGTGGACTGTTGAAGAAGTAGGTTGTCAGGTTTGTGATTATTATCTCTAGGTGGGAGAATTAGTAGGAATGGATTCTCAAGGTGCAAAGCTACAACTATAGGTCTTTAATAGTTCATGTCTGAGCTACTGTTGAAGCCCTATAAGGGAAGTGGGGCAGTCGAAGGACCGTTGAGCAAAGAATGGGCACACTTCCTTGGGTGGGACAGGAATGTAGGGAATGAGGTATTGTAGGATATATACTAGAGTTGGCACCTGAGTCTGAGCATTTATGTTGTTTGAGAGACCTTATCCTCATTTATGGTTCCTTTACCCAGGCGGAGTTTTATCCACAACTTGGGGGTGGCCTACTGCTAATTTTATGAGTAGAAGAGTCTATGTTTGGGAGAAAACTTTGAGGTCTACACACAGTTGGTGGCTTATTTATACAAGATAAGTGTATATTATGTGTTTGTTTAATTACTGTGTGTATATTTATCTCTTTTATGTTAAGAATATTTGTTCTTTTAATTATACTTAAGTATATATGTTGTTCGAATTGCATAGAACTATATAATTTTGTGCATATGTAGATTTTTTTGTAAATTCAATGATATCAATGTTGGAGATTTTAGGTAGCATAGCCTAACTCGAAGCTAGGGATGCTACAATGTGGTATCAAATTTTGGATTTTTTTATGTGGCATAGCCCAAATCAGTACTAGGGGTGTTACAATGTGGTATTAGAGATCCAATTTCGACATTGAGCTTGGATGGGATGAGTCACTAGAGTGATGAAGAAAAAAAATCGATATTTAATTTGCAGAGAATGTCTACATGTATGTTAAAAGTATTCTTGTGAAACTGGGAGAATTTCATGAGGAATTTGAAAGGCTCAAGCCTAGGAATGAGAATTAATCACTTTTCAATATTTAACTGGGAGAATTTGGACTTATTGATGGCTAAATTTGGAAATTACAGAGCAATGCTGGTGCCCGTGATAAAATTGGGTCAAATTGGGAAAAAAACCCCAATTTCTATACTAAAACTAAGGGGAATTCAACATGGAGGAGTCAAATTTTAAGAGTGAGGGACGAATTTATATGTACAGGGTTGAAATTTTTTGTATAAATATTAAATACAGAGTATTAATGGAGGCCCAACAAAACAATTGCGAGTTTGGGCATATTTCACAATTTGAGAAAATTAGGAATTTTGGAAAAGTTGAAAATTTTTGGGATTTTTTTGTACGGTCAACATGACATGGGAGCCATGTGTTATATGATGTGGAAGAGTGATGATATCTATTTCCATGGTCAGAGTTACATGGTGGCACAATGACAGAGGTGGTAGTTGACTTGACATCTTCCTACCCACAAAACCCATAGCTTGGATCTGCAGAACCAAATTGCAATGGGTGTTCTAGTGTGTTTATTTCAACCATACAGAGGTGGGTTGAAATGAAACAATGCGTGACATGTTACCCAAGTCTTAACCAGGTTTATTTTTCATATCTACTCTTCCCTTTGTTAATGATCAGTAGGTTGGGGGTCCATAATACGACAATGACCAACGCCCCACAATCCTCCATAGTTAGATTATCTGGAACACAAGTTCATGCACACATGGAGAATGGGTGTGAGATAGGGACCTTCCATCCCTACAAACTAATACAAAGGAGCCACGTAGGTGACCAAGGACGGTGGGGATCAAAGAATTAAAATAATATGAGAGTGGTTATAGGCAAGGAATGAATGTGAAGGAAGAGGGAGGTAGGAGATCAATGGGGCATGGACAAGGAGGCCAGAAGATGACATGACACCACCCTGAGGTGAAAACTAGACTCAATATTACATGTCAACATTCCAATCGACATACGTCAGCCACATATTATAGAAAATTAATGAAATTACTGGAAAGCTACATTGACTTTCAGGTGTTCGACTTTCAAACCATTTTTGGAGGCCTAAATGATATTTTTGAGAAGTTCAATTCATACAAAATGACATTTAATTCTAGGAATTAAATATTTTTCATCTAAAATAATAAATCTTGGAAATATAATTCTAATGATGTAAATCATTTGTGAAATGGATCTAGTATGAGAGAGTTGTAGGCCAATCAATGGAGGTTAAATCTTGGGTACCAGTTCACTCCGAGAGTTGTAGCTTCTTGCTCTTGAATTGTATTGGGGCACATGAGTATTCTATGGAAATAAATTGAGTAATAGAATACAACCATGGAGTCTAAAAAGGGATCTATGCATCTAAAAATGCAGAAGGGGGCATAGAAGGTACATGTAGCATTCATGACTAAAAATATTATTTGGCCCGAGACTTTAGCAAGATGTACCTAACAACCTAGAGCTTAGATGAGGGTGAAAATTAGCCAAAATGAATGGAATATGATAATGAAGTAATCCAATTGAGTTCCTATCGAATTTTCAAAGGAGCAGGTTCAAGAGTGCATAAACACAGTTAAAAATTGCACCTGATTGAGAGATTTTTTCGGCAAATTCAAATTACCATAACTTGCTACTTAAGGAAAATAATTTAGCAATGGAGTAGTCATTGGAAAGGTATTGTAAATAAGAGTCCAATTATTTACCCATAAATGTGAATTGAATTGTATAATTTACAGGAGATAAAAAATACTATTTGTGGGTATTTAAAGGGAAGAATGATGCATAAATTAATAGCTTGTTAAATTTTTTTAGTCTAACAAATCCTATTTCCTGCACATTTTGTAGAGTTAACAACAAATAGATAAAAACAATATCAAAACAAAGATTAGAATCATGGAAGATGCACATATAACCTACAACCATGAAGATGAGGTTAGAGGGTTGTATGTTAGAATGGATAATGAAGGCACATAATCCAATGGCCATATAAAAGGAAAGAAGCAGAGCATGAACTTGGTAAAGACCATAAAGAGTCTAGAAAAATATGTAAAAAGATATAAATTTGATAATTATAGGCTTATGCAATCCAAGGAGTAGCAAGATGGCTTTAATAACAAGTTGATGCTGAGATTGGACTAAATATAGAAGAAAATTGATAGGGAGACAAAGTCAAGAAAGTCAACAAGTCACATGTCTCATCATAAAGGAAGATAAACAAAGCATGTTGATA
>ML829764.1:45943-59945 GCA_009831015.1 Picea engelmannii
AAGAAATAACATATGTGGTAGTTTTCTTATGGTTGGTGTTAGAAATATGTTCTTTAATCTTAGTTTCTACTGAATGTCGAATTTGTCCTATGTATAAAACTCAACACGAGCAAGGGATCTCATAGACCCCTTGATTTAAGAGCTAGTCATATTTTTCTTTGGCATTGTTAAAAATGTTTTAAGAGATGAATGGGGTTTGAAAATAGTTTTGATGGTTTTTAGGAGGATATAGAGATTTTTCAAGTGAGACCTTGAATGTAGGAAAGATATTAGACTGATAGTGTCATTCTTAGGGAAAAAAATTATCTATCTAAAAGTTTAAATATCCAATACTACATAGAGTTTTTTTCTAAGGTAGAATTTTTCCTGTTCGAAGTGTTTTTTAATAAAAAATAACGAATCCTTTTGTAACTAATGTGTTGACAAATGACATGACTTTTTTTATCACTCCATAAATTGCCTTGGCTGTGGAGGCAAGTCATAAAGGTAACAACAAACCAACTTTAGGCTTGGAATCTGGCCTTTTCAAACTAGAGAGGGCTCTCTCGTTGTAAATTAGGTTCAGTGACCAAATTTGAAATGGAAATGACAAGGTTTATATATATGGTGGCATAGCAAATGAAATATCCATTGGGCATGGAGTCAATATGATAAAACTTAACAAAATTATCAAGAAATTGGTTGGTGGAATATACAGATCTCAAAGGCAAGGTAAATACATTTTCTTTAGATACATCAATTATCGTTGTAGCATGGAAGTTGAAAGAGAAATATAGTCCATTACAGTAGGGCACCTAACAAAAGGTGAATTCTAAAGTAAGTTTAGGAGAAAGAGTGAATATTTAACTATATACGAACATCTAACAACGATGAATTCTAACCTATATAATCTCAATTAAATACTTAGGGCACCAATCCGCTTCTCCAAATCGCGAGCAAACGCTCAGGCAAAAAGATGCAACACCATTCCGCTGCCCTGGACCAGACTGCTACTCCAAAACGCGTGAAGAAGCACGGGTGAATCAATGGGTGCCAAACCCTGGGTGCCCGGCTGCTGCAGATCGCTTCCTGCACTCGAATACCAGAGCGAGGCGGCTAGGGTTTGGGCCCTAGCCGCGATGGCTCGTCCCGCCTCATCTTTTCCTCAATGTACTTTGGCTTTAGATCTATGTTCCATGCTAAGGGCACCAGAAATGGAATTTTTAGCAATCCATAATTTGGGTATATTTTCGAGTCCCTAGTTCAATTTCAACACATTTAGGGAGCCCATCCCTCAAGTCTATTTCCAGCAACTAGATTAGGGTTGATTACATCCTTATAATATATTAATTTTTTTTTTCCTCTAACTTTTTATCACACCACATTTTTTTTAATAGTATCTTTATTTTACAAAATGGTGTCTTCTATGATTCCCCAATAGTTTAGCCAAGACTGATATCTTTATGTCATCCTCACTTGAGTCTATAATGATTAGCAATTTATATATTTTTTTATTTATAAAAATTTAAATTTTTATTTAAAAATAATATATAAAATACACATCCTTGAATAATCATAGTAATTAAAAGAGTATTATAAAAATAATATTTATAAATAAAATTACTTATAAATTATAAGTACACATTTAAGTTATATATATATGAATTTTGTAATGAAATACACTCGATTGTAGTGGAGATGTCTTTCAATTTTTTACATTAATGTGTAAAAATACATTAATTTAAATAATATATGTAACGTGTAATATTAAAACAATTTTATTTAAATTTAGGTTTTATATGTATTTGAGAAATTAGAAAAAGAAATCTATAATGTATATAAATAAAAATAAAAATTAAATATTAAAATTTTGTAAATTTAAAAAGACTAGATAATAATATTAATATTAATATTAAAGGTAGGTATCTATTATACTTCTAGATTGTATGGGTCCAATGTAATAGGTGGTTGTAGTAATCATCATGGTCCTCCTCATGATAAAAAAAAATAATAATAAATAATATTTAAAAATTTATTTTCTTTTAATAACTTACATTAATTTAAAAATTTATTAAAAGAAAATGAATTTTTAAATATTTTTTTATTTTAAAATTAAATTATTATCCATCCAAACTTAAAAATAAATTACATGATTTATATATGTATATACTTATCTTTTAAATATTTAAAAATTTCATTTTAATTATTTAATAAATTTAAAATAAAATAAATTTATATTAATTAATAATAAATTAAAAAATATAGGAAAAATCAAAATCCCAACCGAAAAAACATTAAAAACCTAGAAGACCAACCAACCAACCATTGAGTTGAGATTTTGAAGCTCCATATTTACATTAAAAATCAAGTCCTCCATTTTGTCTTGCGGACATTCTGTAAGTATTTGGCGCGGTTGTGGTCTTTTTCGAAGAAAACGGAACCGTTAAAAATCGATAAATACTGCTTTAGAGCACCACATTGAGAGTATGGCGTAAAGAATTTACAGCGTGTTTGTCAGATGACCGAGAATTCTGAGCAGTGGTTGAATTTGACTGGTAAATATTCTGTCTTTTTTTTAATTGTTAAATATTTATAATTTTAAAATCTACAAATCAATATTAAAATTCACTTAATTTAAATTAAAACAATCAAAGTAATGGATAAATCCCTTGAAAATTTACCCATTACATATATATATATATATATATATATATTAAGTGAGTGCCACTTCACTGCATGAAATGTTGAGTTTTTGGGTTTATTAGCTTGTCTCCATCCCATGCTTCCCAATACATCATGCCCATTACTCAAATTGAAACTTACATCACTAAGTGTCTAGATCCTCTCTATTTAACCCATCCAATAGGCATGAGAAAAGTCAACTATTGACTTTGCTCCATGTTTGGATACCTCAAATATGTAATGGAGATATTTGATTTGATATACCAGTGGGGTGATATTTGAGCTTAAATTCACTTAGGGGTTTTGTGAGTGGCTTGTATTTGATTGTACACCGGCCAGCTACTAATCCAGAGAAGCAGAGCTTCTTATTTTTTGAGGCCACTAATCAAGAGAACCAAAGCTTCGATTCAATCAAGCATGGATTGGAAGGGTTAAATAAAACAACTTATTTTTTTTAGGCTGATTGATTGTCTATCGTCCTCGTGAAGCTTTCAAATGGTATAAAGGTAATTCTTTCCAAAACGCCCTCCTCCCAGGTAGCTTCTCATTCTTGCAACCTACAGGATGAAGTATGAAAGAGAAGAAAAAAAAATCTTGTTTCCATCTCATCTGCAAATTAAAACATTGTCCATCTATTGTATCTAACCACCCAAATTCATTTTCAAGCTCGAATAGTTAAGGTTCATAAATATTTGTATTTGGTATAAAATTGCAATTGCACAATGTTTTTTGAAATAAATGTTTTTATTATTTGAAAAGAAATTATAATTATATAAGAATCTTGAAAATTATAAGCCTATAAAATCACATTATATCATTAAATTTGTTTGTCTCTTTTTTTATTCCAAAAGATATCATTAAACATATTATTTAAAAAATATTAATAAACCTAAATTTGTTTGTCTCTTTTTTTATTCCAAAAGATATCATTAAACATATTATTTAAAAAATATTAATAAACCTAATATTTAAATGATGCCCAAAAATAAATATAAAGAGTCATGTTAAAAACAGTTTTAAAAAAAAAAATCGTAAATTTATTTATTCGTGAACGTCAAATTTATACCTGATACTGGGGATTGCCCTGAATAATATTGGAGCCAAGTTGGAAATAATCACAAGTCACAGTTGAATGGAAATTCCGCGAAGCGCCAACTCCCCTATTTATAGGGGAGCGGAGCAGAGCAGAGCAGAAGTCGCCCACATCTGGATTCTACGTATACGTCTGGATAATGAATCGCCATGTCTCCATCAACTACTATTTTTTCTGCATTGCAATTGCTGAGATTCTCGGTTCAGGGGTAGCAACGAAGGGCTTGATCCCGTCCACAGCGAGACACACATGGCGGAATTCATCAAAACTTCGTGCAATGTGACTCTGTATCCGCAGGTCTGCGTTTCGTCCCTCTTTTCTTACGCGGGGTCTCTGAAGGCCACGCAGAGCGATATCGTAAAGGCAGCCATGCAGGCGAGCCTCGTTAATGCCCGCAATGCTTCCGTCTGGGCCACGGGCTTGAAAACTAGAGGAGCTACGATGAGTAAAAGAGAAAAAGCGGCGCTTGTGGATTGTATTGAGGATTTTGGGATCACCACGAACCAGATTCGCGAATCTCTGTCGGAGCTGGAGAATCTGCGGCGAAACACGTTCGAGTTTCAGATGAGCAACGTGAAGACGTGGATGAGCGCCGCCCTCACCAACGAGAATTCCTGCCTTGACGGCTTTCAGTTCGTTAAAGGGAGGGTTGAGGCCATGGTCACTGCTCGCGTTAATTATATGTGTAAACTCATCAGTAATGCCCTCGCTCTCATTAACCGATTCGCCGCCACTGGATGAGGATAATCAGACCAAAGACCTTCAAGCTCTTTTTAATATAATGTAATCTGCATATCATAGCATATCATAGGTTCTTTTCTTCTGTCGTTCTGGGATTATGCCAGATTCAGGGTTTTGTTGGCTTGTAAATTTTGCACCGTGGTGATATAATGTATGTATTGTTGATAAAAAAATCCAAGCCTTTTGATAGGTTTGGGGTGATAAAATAATATCCATTTAGCTTCAGAATTCCTTTACCCAGTGTTAACGGTTGTATGAAAAGTGTGTTTTTCTTTGAGCTGATAGTAATATTCATGAAGGGCTGTTCATTATCTCGTGTAGTTGTATCCACATGAATTCCATGATTCATTGTCTCGTTGCAGCCGCAGTGGCTACATATTTCCAACTAAAATTTATCTTCTTCAAGAAACAACTTCTCTCGATTCTAACTGGGCAGTTGGAGATAGTAATAACCAAGCCTATTATCTAGCACTTGTCGTTTCTAGATAATTTTTTTGCCCTTTTGCAGCGTCTATCTAGAGACAAACTTGTGAAATTACTAGCTCGTTATGGTGTTGAGAGCTGTGCTGGCAACATAAGAGGTTGAAAAAGGCCCACAACTTCATTGCATTATACTCATGTCCTTATGAAAAAAAGGCATAGAACGAGACCGATTAATATTTGCATTTAACTTGTGTGTGCCACGTGCCATGGTGGTTTTGGATTATGGACTCGTGGAGGTGTTAAAAGCATACACTGCAATCGATGTGAAACCCAGCAGCCACATGCCTTACCGAATATCTTCACACAAGTATAGTAGCAGATAGCAAGGCATGCACCTTCTCCTTAGTAGATTATATTTACCTAGCAGCTTGCACAGAGATATAAATTGGGTAGGAAGGCGACTAACATCAGCGATGACGAAGACTGGATCCACAAGTGCAGAAAATGGGGTATTAGGCACTTTCAGTAATGAGACGAAGCACCTTCAGATGTTCTCATTTCTAATATGTGTTCAGGGTTAAGGCTCAATGAATAAGGAAACGCATGCCAATCGACTCCCAAGCCAGCCATTTCATTTCGGTAACTGACCTGAGAGAATTCGGACGGTGGCCGAGAAAGCTTACCTAATTCATTTTGGTCATAAGATAAAATAATTTAGAAAATTAAAACGTTATAATCATGGTGTTTGGTTGATTTTGACACAGCTTGATATCAGCGGAAACCATTCGGCCTCCTGGCGGCGCACCCAATCGCTCCGCTGGTGTCGCTGCACCACCTGGACATGGTGGATCCAATTTTTCCCAACATGGACCGCGTGCAGTCCCTCAGACATCCGTTGAACGCGGCGAGCTTCGATCCGACAGCTGTACTGCAGCAGTCCATCTGTTTATTGGTGTTGGCTACAAAAGAGTTGTACAAAAGTGTAGTGAGATTTTGACATTATACTATAGCGTTGAACGAACAATGCCTGAATCTTAACAGTAAGGGGACTATTGCCTATACTACCGTTAGTTGATGCAGTCGATCCAGGTTCTCCTTGATGTCTTCAGCTCCAAGGATAAAATGGCGCTGCCGCTGCAACCTTAGCTCAAGGTATTATAGGCGCTGCCGCTGCAACCTTAGCTCAAGGTATTATAAGCGATGGACCTGGAGCAGCGATGGGCGATGGACCTGGAGCAGTGATGGACCTGGAGCCAGAGCCAACAACCCAAAGCCGACCTATTCTCCAACTCGCTGGCGCCATCAACAGGCCTGTAAGGGGTATATAAGGTAAGGCCTGTGGGTTTATTTGAAAGCAGAGTTTGCATGGCCAAACAAGGTTTCTTTGACAGCAGGATTTGCATGGCCAAGTAGGTGGAGGGAGTTGACAGTGAGCTGCTGAGTGCTGGACACGACATCCATACGACATCCATATCATATATTGAAACCATATGGAGAACGGAAAAACCAGATGTAACATTTCATGCTATGAAGTAATGCTAGATTGATATCTAGCATTACTTCATATCCAAGGAAACTAGTAACCAACCTAAGGTTTTGGTAGCCTTGAACTAATGTTTTGCTAGAATATATGGCTTTTTTTCGGGAAGAGGTCAAATAAGACCTTGAACTAAAGTTTTGCTAGAATATATGGGCTTCTTTATGGGGAACAGGTCAAATAAGACCTCAAATACGAAAACATATGATAAAAATGATATTTTTCAGAGAAAATCGTATGGATTTTTAAAAACTTTATGTAAAATGATCTTTTTTTCATCAGTATTCGTGCAAAAATAGGAAAATCGATTACTATAAGTCCTAGGAAAATCGATTACTATAAGTCCCTACCAGCTCGAAGGGCAAGGGCAGGGACTAATAATGGATTGCATATCTAGTTGTTGTCCAAGTGTAAATATAAATAATAGGTTTATTTTTGTAATGCATGCTTACAACGGTCCTACAACACCTCTACAACTGCACATTTGTCCATGTATATTGCAAATCCCTTCTCCTCGATTTGTCCATGTATATTGCAAATCCCTTCTCCTCGATACATTTCCTAGTAATACCAACCTATATGATCACAATAGTACTATAGGAGTAAGCTTAATTCTAACAAGGTGCGCATAGAAAAACACAGAATAAAGAAAACTTGAATATTGAACCTAAAAATTAGCACTCTTAGCTAGCAATGGAAGTTTCTAGGATGCTTGTAGGATGGACGCAAACCAGTATAAGAGGAGACTTCTTGGATGAGATACGAACAAGGCCAGATGGAAGTTGATACATGGAATCAGTGTATCACCGACAACACTGACAAGGTGTTTAATGCAAAATATTTTTTTTTTTTTTCAATTAATTAAAATGTTTTTTAATTGAAATTTGTTGAAAACTTTGAATAGGAAACTCGAAAAAGTAAGAGATAGATTCGCGTTTTTCTGAGCGCTATAATCCATAGCCTACGATAGGGATAACAGGGAAATAGAGAGCTATATGCCACATAAGTACTTGTATGTCAAATCATTACTATACCAATGAAGTCGTTAAGATCCACATCATATCCATGGAGGAAGAAATTTAGTTAATACATCAATCTACCCTAACTAGGATTCAAGCTCTCACATCATCATGGAAGAATTATGCTTTGCTCACTGACTAAATCTAAAGGTATCTAGTCATTGAGTGATGCTTACTCAACATCCCCACTATAGTCCAACCTTATAAATCTAAAGGTATCTAGTCATTGAGTGATGCTTACTCAACATCCCCGCTATAGTCCAACCTTACAAATTTAATAACGTTAAAATATTCCTCTCTTCCCAACCTTAGGAAGTCATGTGAGATGGGTTCTACGTGGCTTGGTTGTCACAATTCTATGATCTAAAATACCCATAAAATGCTTACAATTATGGGCTTGATTGACGGGTATCGTTGTTCCTCGATCACAAGAGGTGTGAACTGAAGATTAATAGTTGAAAAAAAAGGTGGCCCGACAAAAACTGGAAAAAACAAAAGGCACAGTGTCTTCCTTGAAGAAGGCCTTAAAGTGATCTTACAAAAGATATTGTGCTCTCACCAATCTCAAGGTGGTTGTGACCAAATCAAATGGTGCATTCCTTTGTTATGCGATATAAATAATCAACTCACTCCAAAACTTTAGCATATTCCACAATTTATATAATTTTATTTAAATATCTAGAACATTTTAATATATTTTTAAAGTATACTTTGATATATAATAAGGTGACAATGATCTTAACATCCAAGACACATTCTCTATTGGTTCCTTAGCTTCCTCAATTGAAAGGCTTTTTAAAAATTTGGTAGCTCTCCCATAGTAGAAGATAGAGTCATGGTTAATTATGTTGTGTGTTTTTATTTGTTATTAATGATATGAGAATAAAAATATTATTAAAAATAGATAAGAATTAATTAAAAATATGTTTCTTAAATTATAAGATAAAAGATTAAGAAAATTAAATATAATAATTTTAGTTTTGAGTAAGTATTAATTTTATATTATAATTTATTTTTACAAAATATTTTTCTTAAACTAAAAGATTTGATAAAATTAAATTAGAAAGATTAAGAAAATTAAATATAATAATTTTAGTTTTGAGTAAGTATTAATTTTATATTATAATTTATTTTTACAAAATATTTTTCTTAAACTAAAAGATTTGATAAAATTAAATATCTAATTTTAATTTCAATTTTGAGTAAGTATTCAATTTTATATTATAATTCATTTTTAAAATTTGTATTAAATAGATTGCTTATTAAAATTGGATATTGAAAATAAACTTTATGTTAAAAGTTTTTTAATTATTTTAGAAAGTAAAGGATTTTTTTGTTGTTGTTATTTTAATAATACAAAATTGAAATTGATTTTGAAAATAAATTTTGTTTTATATTTATTATTGTTATTTTCATAATAGAAAGATATAAAAATCATGAAATTTGAATAAAAAAACAATTTTTATAATAATAATAATCCATTTATGGTAAAGTCCGCGGAGGTATACATACCCTACACCCCTCTAGATTTGAACTTGTGACCTCTTAAGAAGAAACACATGTTCTTAACCATTAGGCCCACTCATACTGTATAAAAGATGGAAAAAGAATATGCCATCTTCATTTTAAGTAATGGGAAAAAAATATTTTCCTTGCAAAAATGCAATTATTATAATAATATATATTTCTTGCAAAAATGCAATTATTATAATAATATATATTTCTTATTTGTAAAAATTAATTTTGTATTTAAAAAATAATATATTAAATACACATTCTCAATTATCCTATAATTTTATAACAATTTTATAATTAAGAATGTATTATAACTAGCACCGTAGCAAAATAGTTGTTGGTGAACGTCTAAAGGCTAAGAAGATGAATCGAATCCTTAAAAGAATATATTAAATTTTATTATCTATTAATAAATAAATTGTTGGGCTTCGATTCATCTTCTTAACCTTTCGGCATTTAAATTTATATTAAAATTTAAAGTTATATTAAAATTATATTTTAAATAAAATTTAATTATATTTAATTATATTAAAATTTAATTTAATTTATGTAAAATTAAATATAACGTAACCCTACTAATGTACGCACCTGCAACTGGGAGGTAACCCTAATAACCTACGCACCTGCAATGCATTTTCTTCTTATGATATGATCATTTTGCCCATCATGACCATCACAGTGAAACTGGTGAAGTATGGTCGAATCTACCTAAACATATAGATGCAGACACCCACGATCATTCATTTCTCTTTCATCATTCATTGTAACGCACGGGAAGTTAATCTCTGAATTTCCGGCGGCTTCCATCGACACAGATATTCAGTCCTCGTGATATATTCTAACGTTTGTCGATCATCACTAATAACGCTCACCATGATCACGAGCTTAGTTTCACTCTGTTTAATACGCCCACACAAAGCACTTCACATCCACGCGCCCGCCCTGGTAAAAAAATGACGGCGCACTGTAAAACACACAGAAGAAACGGCAAGGTAGATACTCACAGTTCATAATCCACGCGGCCACAAGCGGCCATACACGCCCATGAACAATCATTTTTGTTGTTATTTCTTAATCATTGAACATGGCAATCTGGTGGTGATCAAGTAATTTTTTAATCTTATTTAGTAAATGTGAAAAAGTAATTACATAAACGTACGTCTTTATAAATGAGCGGAACTTAATTTATCAAAATCTCATCCATTGATTAGAGAGGACGACGAAGAATATGCCAACATCTTCAATTGCCAACCCTAAGATTGAAATTTATGATTAAAAGGTGATTAATTGTGCCCATTGTCAATAGGTGTACGCCTTTCGGCGTAAAAATGATATTTGTAAAGAATATGACTTAAATTGTAAGTACACCTCTAAGTAATGTTTATATATGTATGATGGGATGAATTTTGTATTGATGATGATGATGATGATGATTAACATTCACTAAGACAGAATTGGTCTATGGGACCTTAAGAGGGTAAGACTGAATTGGTCTATCGAACCTTAAGAGGGTAAGTAATTACTTGTATTTCTTTAGAATTTTGTTTCTGTGCTCGAAAAGCATTAAGAGAAGTTTTCCAAGATCACCATACTTTTGTTGAGGTTGGTAGTGTGACAAATATTTTGAAAATGAGATCTAATATGGGTATAGGCTGGACAATCTAAGAGAAAGTGCTTTTCATCTTCAACTTTCTTAGTGTCACAAAGGTGACATACTCTTTCATCCCATGGCATCTTATAATAATTTTGATCTTCTAGATTAGGGTTGATTACATTCTTATAATACCTTAATACCTAAATATTGCATATAGAAGTGATGTCCTTCAATTTTTTTTAGGGCATACTATGTGTATAAAAATATATTAATTTAAATAATATATTATATAAATATTAAAATAAATTTGTTTAAATAAATTTAAGGTAGGCGGAGGCGACTGGATGGTAAAGTCGTTCTTGAAATGAAGGTCAGGTCTTGTGCTCAAACCTGAGCAAGGACTTGGTCTAGTCGCGGAACAAAGATTAACTGGGCCAAACCCGCGTACCTTTTAAGGTCGACGGAGGTGGCTGGATGGTAAAGTCATTCTTGCAACGAAGGTCAAATCTTGTGCTCAAACCCGAGCAAGGACGTGGTATAGTCGCGGAACAAAGCTTAATTGGGCCAAGGCCGCATACCTTTTAAAGTCGGCGGAGGCGGCTGCATGGTAAATTCGTTCTTGCAACGAAGGTTGGGTCTTGTGCTCAAACCCGAGTAAGGATGTGGTCTAGTCGTGGAACAAAGCTTAACTAGGCCAAGCCCGCGTACATTTTAAGGTCGGCGGAGGCGGTTGGATGGTAAAGTTTTTCTTGCAATGAAGGTCAGGTCTTGTGCTCAAACCTAAGTAAGGATGTGGTCTAGTCGCGGAACAAAGCTTAACTGGGCCAAGCCCACGTACCTTTTAAGGTCGGCGGAGGCGGTTGGATGGTAAAGTCGTTCTTNAGCTTAACTGGGCCAGGCCTGCGTACATTTTAAGGTCGACGGAGGCGGCTAGAAGGTAAAGTCTTTCTTGCAATGAAGGTCGGGTCTTGTGCTCAAACCTAAGCAAGGACGTGGTCTAGTCGTGGAACAAAACTTAACTGGGCCAAGCCTGCATACCTTTTAAGGTCGATGGAGGTGGCTGGATGGTAAAGTCATTCTTGCAACGAAGGTCAGGTCTTGTGCTCAAACCCAAGCAAGGACATGGTCTAATTGTGGAACAAAGCTTAACTGGGCCAAGCCCGCGTACCTTTTAAGGTCGGCGGAGGCAGCTGGATGATAAAGTTGTTCTTGCAACAAAGGTTAGGTATTGTGCTCAAACCCGAGCAAGGACGTGGTCTAGTCGCGGAACAAAGATTAACTGGGCCAAGTCCGCATACATTTTAAGGTCGACAGAGGCGGATCGATGGTCAAGTCTTTCTTGCAATGAAGGTCAGGTCTTGTGCTCAAACCTAATTAAGGACGTGGTCTAGTCGCGGAACAAAGCTTAATTGGGCCAAGCTCGCGTACCTTTTAAGGTCGGCGGAGATGGCTGGATGGTAAAGTCGTTCTTGCAACGAAGGTGAGGTCTTGTGCTCAAACCCGAGAAAGGACGTGGTCTAGTCGCGGAACAAAGCTTAACTGGGCCAAGCCCGCGTACATTTTAAGTTCGGCGGAGGCGGCTAGACGATAAAGTCTTTCTTGGAACGAAGGTTAGGTCTTGTGCTCAAACATAAGCAAGGACGTGGTCTAGTCACGGAACAAAGCTTAATTGGGCCAAGCCCGCGTACCTTTTAAGGTCGGCGGAGGCGGCTGGATGGTAAAGTCGTTCTTGCAACGAAGGTCAGGTCTTGTGCTCAAACCCGAGCAAGGACGTGGTCTAGTCGTGGAACAAAGCTTAACTGGGCCAAGCCCGCGTACCTTTTAAGGTTAGCAGAGGCGGCTGGATGGTAAAGTCGTTCTTGCAACGAAGGTCAGGTCTTGTGCTCAAACCTGAGCAAGGACGTGGTTTAGTCACAGAACAAAGCTTAACTAGGCCAAGCCCGTGTACATTTTAAGGTCGGCCGAGGCGGCTCGATGGTAAAGTCTTTCTTGCAACGAAGGCCAGGTCTTGTGCTCCCAACATAAAACGCATTAAAAACCAAAACCTAAGAAATACTAAGACCGGCTAGCCAACCATTGACTTGAGATTTTGGAGCTCCATATTTACATTAAAAATCAAGTCCTTGGCGGTGTTGTGTTTTTTGTTCGACGAAAACGGAACAGTTAAAAATGGATAAATACTGCTTTAGAACACCACATTGAAGTTTCTGAATGTGAAGAGTATGGCGTTAAACTTCCCGAGGGATAGCCATGAAAGTAAAAATAATACTAGAATATAGAAAGGCGCCAAGTTGGAAATGATCACATGTAACAATTGAATGGAAATTCCGAGAAGCGGTGCCTACTCCCCTATTTATAGCAGAGCAGAGCAGAAGTCATCCATATCCGACTTCTACAAATACGTCTCCAGATTGAATCGCCATGTCTCCATCAACTACTATTTTTTCTCTCATTGTAATTGCTTCGATTCTCGGTTCAGCGGTAGCAACGAAGGGCTTGAATCCCGTCCACAGCGAGACACACATGGCGGAATTTATCAAAACTTCGTGCACAGCAAGTCTGCGTTTCGTCCCGTCCACAGCAAGTCTGCGTTTCGTCCCTCTTTTCTTACGCGGGGTCTCTGAAGGCCACGCAGAGCGATATCGTAAAGGCAGTCGTAAAGGCGAGCCTCGTTAATGCCCGCAATATTTCCGTCTGGGCCAATGGCATGAAAACCAGAGAAGCTACTATGAGTAAAAGAGAAAAAGCAGCGCTTGTGGATTGTATTGAGGATTTTAGGGTCACCACGCACCAGATTAGAGAATCTCTGTCGGAGCTGGAGAAGCTGCGGCGAAACACGTTCGAGTTTCAGATGAACAACGTGAAGACGTGGATGAGCGCCGCCCTCACCAACGAGATCCAAGGAAATCCAACAATGTCTAAAACCAACATGCATGGCCTCCTAAGGTTCTTCTAGTCACCCAAGGATAGTAACGAATCCCTTAGGCTTCTTACATGATAAGTGATCCTTACTAGAGACTATTAAGACTTAATTCCTTGGATCTTAATCCTAAATAAACTCACCTAAGCTACATCAATTATCAAAGTGATTCCCATATACCAATCATAGGTAACCATTTCCCTCTGTAGTGCGTTTTTCGTGGTTTAGGGCCTCATGTACACCCTATGAGAAATAAAACACTCTATTGGGACCAAACTCATTGGTTTTTGATATTGAAAAATCCCATTATGCCACGAGACCCATCCATTCTACACTAAATGTGAAAATTGTGCAAGTATACCATTTATATGACAACAATTCCTTCTAGAATTCATTTATGATAGTCTGGGGCCATGTGCATGAGCCATGATCCCAAGAGGAAACCCTTAGTGCCTATGTCTCTAACTTTTGGTCCTACACCATGTCATAGACCACAAGA
>ML829765.1:0-36291 GCA_009831015.1 Picea engelmannii
GTTTTCACTCACCATTGTACATACCATTTTTATTTTTCGCCTGCATTTTCTGAGTGAATAACATAAGTCAGTTGGTTGAAGCCTGAAGAGAAGGCCCTAAGCCGCTAACCTCTATTCTTCCATTTTTTTTTTTTTGAGAATAAAACCAATCAATCAACGAAGGCTGCTAGGAAGAAATTTTCAGAATGATAGGAACCAGGATTCTTGTCACTTCACAAGGAAAGTATCATCTCCAGGTGGAGCCGCTGTTATCACCCTATAAGTTATAGGATCAACTGGTGTTTCTTTTGACAAATGATCTTTCATTCTGCAAATAATTTGAAAAAGAAAAGAAAAAAGAAAAAGAAAGAAAAGAAAAAAGAAAAAGAAAGAAAAGAAAAAGAAAGAAAAAGAAAAGAAAGAAAAGAAAAAAAAAGAGGGCATAAAAGAATTTCAATAAAATCCCCATGCAATAATAGTAACTTGGTCCATACCTTTCAAGCATGGCCAAGTTCTCTTTAAATTGATGTTGATAGGGTTAGTGAATAAGTTTGGCTAAACCGTTTAATCTTAGCCAAAGTGTATAGGTTAGATTAGTGAATAAATATGGCCAGACTGTCTAATCTTGGTCAGATAGCCCCAGGGTAGAGTAAATTCTTAACCCAACAGTTTAATCTAGGTTAATTGTCATAGAAAACCAGGTTAGAGTATAGGCTAGTGTCTTTATTTCAATAAAACCAGTTTGATGATCAATGTTACACCATGATTTGGATACCTAAAATGTTGTTTGACTAACCCCTTGGTGGTTGTAGACATGAAAAAGCCTTGGAAAAACACGTGAAATGCACTTATCCTAAGTCTTTCGACACATGTATTTTCCGCGCCCTCACTTATGCTCCGCTCATCTATCAATGGTCCAGATGAATGCAGGCATTTCTACGGTGAACATATCTTTCCGGACCCCCCCGATCGTTCTATCTTTAACCAAAGGGGGGGGAGGGTCCGGAATTGCTGATAAGACCCACACGCATCTGGACGACTCAGGTTTAAGCACACAGATCTATGGTCAACATTGGATTATGCACCCCCCCGTCCATTCTTCCTTTAATGGAGGGGGGGGGGGTCCGGAATGTGTGATAAACAACGCGCATAGATCTGCGGCCCAGAAGCAAGCGCATAGATCAACGGCTCAAGATGTTTTTCAGACCCCCCCGAATGATCTGCCTTTAACTGAGGGGGGGGGGGAGGTCTGGAATGGGATCTTTTCTCTAGCGGGCCCCTGTCTATACGTGGAATCGATCTATCGGTCCCGAGTCCCATCGCCTCCTACTGACTGACATACCTTCGTCACCTCCTGATGTCATCATCCACCTTTCCCGAAATAGTCACATCCCATAATTTCTGTCAGTCCTTCCCCCCCATTCTCTCATGGTAAGCCCCCTCACCATGACCTTTACCCAAATCGGTAGCCACCACGTCACTCATCCGTATCCCTTAGTCACTGTCACCTGCCATCTCACACTCTAAGTGATCCGTTGGCCATTTATTACTGGATGACCTATCCGTTAACCAGCTGACCTACCTCCCGCGCCCAACAGACACCCATTTACTCAAAACTACCCTCACTCTTCTTATTTTCACCATTCACCCACTCATCGCACCAGAGAAATTTACACTGTTTTCTCCTCCATCACAGTCAGTTGCCACCACCCACAGTTATCCCCGCTAACTTTATTTTTCTTGCAGGTACTGTTGCAGTAATGGCGCCAAAGTCAAAACAAGCAGAAGGAGAGGAGAATCTGTTTCTCCCGCCTCCTGTCGACCTTGACAGGATCCCACTGGTCGACAAAGACCGCTTAATCACAGATACAAAGTGCGATTTTGATTTCGCAGACCTTCAGTCATGGCTCAAGGAAGTTTTCCTGGACCAGAGTGACGAAATTGGTCTCGGGAGTCCAACTTACCCCTTTACCTCTTCCATCAGATTCCCCTTTTCCAGAGTTCGCCCTCAAGTACCAAGCCCACTACATTCCCAAGCAATGAGCCATCGTTTCCTCGTCTAGAGAAATTCTGTTCCTCATCACGCCTGAATCCATCGACCAAATGATACAAGTCCCCCGAGCTGACTTTGCATCACCATTCAACCTGGAAATTCTCATAGAATTATACCAGAAGATGACCTTCCCCCAAAGAGATCAAATATTTGAGCTTTTCCTCCCACCATCCGCTCAATTTCCCTCCACAAATCCCCCTTATCCTTCTTCAATCTTTTCGACCAAAGGAAACCAGATCATCTCGTCCCTGTGCGCCTTGAAGGGATACTATTCAGATCAGTGGGTAGATGAACCCATTCTGGGATTTTTATCCATCTTCTCTACCGATGAGAAGCCCACTACCCAGTTCGACTTCAACACGTTTTTGGTGAATAATATTCATGAACAGTTTGTTAATTTCACCATGGAGGGCATGTTCCGGTACTCTTCCATATTGGCGTATTTGTTCGTTTTCTTCCAGGTGGACAAATTTGTCTTTTCCATGGAGAATATGGATGGAGATGGTAGACCAAGGCAGTGATAGCATGGACCTCCTTGCTCAAGCACAACTCCACAGATTTTAGTTTCAAGGAGTTCATCGATCAATTCTACCACCCAGTGGTGAGTATGCTTAGCGGTAGGCCCGAGCCTCGGATAAATGATGAAGTTAAGAGGATTCTGCATCTCTCAGATCACACAAAGATGGGTGATTGGTATTTATACCAAAATCACACTGAGATCAGAGTATACGGGTGCGAGTTGGCACTGTATTAGCTGCCCAAGTACCTGCCTGTCAGAATTTTTGCTTTGGAATATATAAGGAAGATGATAAATTCCGATGATATCCATTTTGTGTCACTGAAGAAAAAACAATAGCTCAGAATCAAAGGGCAGATTGACTCTTTCATCTGCAACAATCGTGGTGTTGGAGAAGAAGCAGACAGGCTACTGAAGGAAATGAAGTTCTTCATGAGTTTCCCATGGCATTACGATCCTTGTGGGATTATCTCCGAGATGAGAGTGAAAAACAAGAACATCCCATACACCCATGAAGCTAGTCCTGAAGTCGGGAAATTCACAAACCAGACAGCCTGGACCTAATACATTGGTCGAAGCAGAACAAAAGGATCCCCCGGCCACTGTATCTCAAACAACCACACCACAGGTTCCGAAAGAGAAAAGGCCTAGGAAAGATTTATCTCCGCCTTTCACTGAGGTATCATCAGAAGAATTCCAGTTGCATACCAAGAGGCCTAAGACCATTTCAGTTCCTGGACTGACCGGGGAAAAATAAGCCTCGTCTACTATAGTGACCAAGGTTGAGAGACCACCCCTCGCTGAAAGCCTCCAGCGTGTCATAACCTCAGCATTTCCAAAGAAATCTATATATTCTTCATCGACCACCGAACCAGGCAAGGTAGGACCGAAGCTGAGTATCTTTGAAAAATATGAGCTGATCAAGAAAAGAAACCAGACCCTGACCAGCAGCACTTGCGCCCAATTCTGGAAGAAGACATCGACTGCAAAACATAGGCTGCTATCGACATTCGACACTGAGAAGGGCATAATTCATATGGAATTCCTCTAGGCACAGGTGCCAGATCCAAAGGTGATCACTGATTACAAAAGGGCCACCTTCGAATTCTAGACGAAGGATGTGTATCTGGCCGATCCGATGGATCTGCACAAGCAAATAGGGGAAATGGTCTTTAATACACTGGCGCATGCTTCCACTATTGCATCCAAATTGCAAGTGTCCTTGAACAACTTTCAAACACAATTGAAGTTGGAGAAGATATCGTCCTTTGCCAAGGACAACAGGATCAAGACTTTGGAGGAACTGGTCCTCAAGATCGGTTATGATCCTTCAAACGTGAAAGAAACCGAGGAGATGATTAATAAAAAGAATGCTGACATAGCCTCCTTAAGGAAACAATTGAAACGCCCGCCCACAGAGGATTCACAGGCGAAGGAAATAGCAGAGAAAGAAGGAGAGAAAGATGAAATGCTCAAGCTACTCATGGAGTAGAATGCACATCTAAAATAAATGGAAGCTGAGATAAAGAAGCTAGTAAAAGAGAAATAACAACTGAGGCCAATGGAAGTCATTCCATTGAGTGCCATTCCAATTTTTGGATTGAGCACGACATTAGTGACAGAAGTCCCATCTGCTACTCCATTGACATCCCTGGAAAAGACAACTGACCTGGCTAAGTCTATGGAAAAGATGAACCTGCAGGAAACATAGATCAGCAGGCTCAAAAAGGAGATTGAGAACCTTCAGGAACTCAAATCTTCCTTTCAGATCAGCCTCTCCAAGGAAAAGCAGGTAACAAATTATCTCAAACAAGAGTTACAACAACTTTAGAAGCAAACAGTGGCAGGAAAAACTTTGGCCGAGGTTAAAGAAAGTGTATGGACAGACATCACCAAGTCCATGAACGAGATATGGCCCATGATAAAGATCATGTTTGAGTAGAATGAATTGGTGCAGAGAAGAAAACAGGCCATTGAGAATATCAGATCAGAATTGGGAGAGATGCCAACACAGGAAAACGAGATCATCAAGTTCCTAAATTATAAGACCAGGGAGGAGCTGGAAGAGATGAAAATTTAAGACAGAACAGAGACCATCCTCGAGGTCAAAAGAGTTTTGACCAAGAGAGGATTAATGCTTCAGCTGGAAGAAAAGTTTCAGGCCATGGACCTAGGGGTACAATTTTTTTTTATTAAGATTGAGGCTCTACAGAAGAAAGGTCTTCCTGGTTTGAAGGTAATCAATGACAAATTGATGACACTCCCAGACTACAATAAGATATTGGCCGATGTGGCTAAGGATAGTTCAAAGTTCACAGGAATTCAAGGCATCATCACTGGCAAGGCATTTCTAGACGCACTTCAGTGGGACATCAGTATTCAACATGAGATTCGATACCTCTTCGTCACCAAACCTACCTTCTCCAAGTACACAGAAATGGACGAAGTGTATCGAAGGCTACTCAAAGTCAACGTGCCTAGTCATCTTCGATGGGAGGAACTTTGTGATCTGATCGAGTAGCAGATGAGCTGTCCCAGCCCAGTCATTTGTCCAGTCAGATGAGGTCGTGCAGAGGCTTCATCAACGGCCCACCCAAAAATTAGCATGTAGTTACACCACATCATCAAGCAGTTCCTAGATTTATGAAATTTATTAAGTTAGTTAGGCTAAAAATAGATTTAGCACGTCCTGGTCATTAATGACAGGATCGTTTGTAATTTTGAGTTATAAATAACTTCATCTTTCGAAGTATTGAGGGTTGTTGATCTTCACACCCCGCAAGCTATCAGATTGTAATATTTTTGAAGAGATCTTCCATTAATACAAAGAGACACTTTTACAGGATTCTTGTGTGTATTCATTGGTGATGTTGTTCTCAAGTTAAATGTTATTCTCATTTTGTTACCATACTATTTCTAAATCTAATCTTTGGAAGTAACGAAAGTTCCAGGATTTATCTCGTATACCCTGTTTCTGAATCAAAAGATTTAAGTGTTTATCTTCTCATTTTACAATAAAGAAATTCTTAATTGCTTCTTTGTTGTAATTGTCTTTCTCATCTTTTCTGCTATTCCTCATTTATGCTACTAAAGAATCCAATGATTATATTATCTCACCCTGTGAAAGGTTCCTTTGTTTTTTCTGGTTTGGATTTCATCTTTATGAC
This sequence comes from Picea engelmannii, assembly GCA_009831015.1. Classification (NCBI taxonomy): domain Eukaryota; kingdom Viridiplantae; phylum Streptophyta; class Pinopsida; order Pinales; family Pinaceae; genus Picea; species Picea engelmannii. The sequence goes on from ML829765.1 coordinate 5,717, forward strand.
ACAGACCCCATAGCCCAATGGATGTGTAAACTATCTCAACCAACTCAACAACACTATGACACAAGATCGACTTATCTATTTATCTAGCCTAATATTTAAAAATCTGAAACAAATCTAAATTAAATAGAGAGATCCCTCTCTGAAGTTGGAAGGGCTAGATCCCAGCTTCAAAAGCGGTTGGATAAAGTTACCTCTCATAGATTTCTTCTTCCTAGCAACCTCTTGGAAATTTACAGAGCACTAACACGGCCTAAGGAGGTCTTTGAGATATTGTAATGTATCAATAAGAACATACATGAGGGAAGGAGGTTCGATCTAGTGGTTGTCATTGCTGTTACTATTGTGGTTGTGTGATTGAGTGAGTAATATCAGGTGAGAGAGAAGTGCTGAGTACGAGAGCATTATGTATTGTAATATCTTCAGCTGGGTGCGAAGATCAGCCCTACAACTGGGTGCGCAGGGAGGGAAGAGATAAAGAGAGGGAGAAAGAGATCTGGTAGCTAAGAGCGCAGACAAGAACTGTATGCTTCATCTTAATACATTATAAAGCACAGTTCTATGGACGTAGCCCTAGAGAGAGGGTGAACCACGTATATCTGTCTTGTGTGTGTGATTGATGCTGTGTTATTTTGCCTTGATATGTTGTTATTGCATTGCTGTGGTAGATCTAATAGATGTGTGGAAAAGATCTAAGCTGATAAGTGATATATGCATGCTGTATTGTTCTAGTATTAGATCCACTTGATATTTCCCTTGGTTGTAGACATCTCTATCTTACAACCCCCCCCATAGTTTCTTCGGGTGAGACTACATCTGCTTCGCATGTGTAGTCTAAAGGGCCAATAGTTAGGGCTTGTTGGTGTGCTCTTGGAGATGAACCTTAGGTCTGCCCCTGTGCCAACATTCACTCCTTGGGATTCATAGTATCAAGGAATTGCTTGGAACTTAAATAGAATATGATATCTCCGTACCATTCTGAATCAACTAATGGTTCCCTGACTGAGATTGAAACCATCCCCTTGACCGAGTCCCCATTCGCAATAAGCTTGCACAAACCTTATCCTTTGATTTCCTTCAAAGGTTTAATATTGATATCGTACTCTTGAATTTTCGCTAACTAGTTAGCCCATTTCCCTTCTCTCAACTGTTGATTTAGAAGCATCTTGAATGGTGACGAGGGAACGTAAGCTATAACGTGGGAGTTCAATATATACGTCCAAAAGTGTGCCACAAATTTTATAAGAGCCAAAGCCTATTTCTCAAGTTCTAAATACCTCAACTCATAGTTGTGTAGGGTTTTGCTCATAAAACTTATCGGGAGTTCTTCTCCATTGCTATTTTTTTGAGTGAGGATGGAATCAACTACTTCCTCTGTAGCAAATCAATAAATAATAAAATTTCTTTGAAAGTATGGACTAATGAGAATGGGAGCAGTGGTGATGGCCCCTTTGATATTGTTGAATGATTCCTGAGTGTTTGTTGTCCACTCTAACCTCTTCTCCTTTTTCAACAACAAATTGATAGGTTTTACGATGCTTGCGTAATCAAGGACAAATCTTCAAACAAAATTAATTTTCCCAAAGAATGATTGGACTCTCTTCTTGGATTTCGGGGGGTTGAGTTCATTAATTGATTTAACTCTTTCCAGATCTATGCAAATCCCTTCCTTGCATATAATGTGGCCCAACAACTTGCCTTGAGTCACAAAGAACAAACATTTCCTTGGGTTCAGAGAAACGTCGTATAATCTACATCTTTCAAATACTTTTATTAAATGATGGATGTGATCCTCCCTTTTGTTTGAATGCACTATCAAGTCATCTTGATAGTCTTCCATAAACTTTCCTATCAATCCGTTGAATGCATGATCCATGGCCCTTTGGAACGTGGCTCTAACATTTTTCAAATCGAAAGGCATTCTAGCATATGCATATGTTTCCCGTGGTGTGATAAATGATGTATTTTATCTATATTCCTCAACTACTAAAACCTGATTATGTCCAAACAAACCATCCAACATAGACATGTAGGCCGATCCAGTAACTTTTTGTAGCAGAAACTCCATGTTGGGCAATGGAAAATTATATTTTATGCTCACTTTGTTAAGATCTTTGAAGTCAATGCACATTCATATTTCCTTGGTCTTCTTCCCGACAATCACTGGATTTGAAATCCAATCTGAATGTCTGATGGGATATATTATCCCTCCCTTCTTCATCTTCTCCAACTCAATTTTTATCAGAGGTTTCAACTTGGGATTCATCATTCTTATTTTTTGTTTCACCGGTTTGAATTCTTTCTTCAAAGGAATGATATGATGGAGTATCATTTTATCACAGGCCTTCAAATCATCATAGGTCCAAGTGAATGCATCAATATATTCTTTGAATAAGGAAACATATTGATCAACTTCTTCGGGGGTGTAATCAACTCCCAAATTAACATATTTCGGGGACTGGTTTGTTCCAATATTGTCTTTTCTTGTTTCTTGCACCTTTCAAACTGAAACTTCTTCAATAAAATTCTTAGCATGATCATCTTTTGTAAATAAATATTCAACTTGTATGCAGTCTTTTGGGATAAAAATCGAGCTATCGTATTCTTCTTCGTCATAGTTTAAAAAAACATTTTCCAATTGTTCATCATTGTCAAACACTTGTAAGTACTCAATATTACTAGGCATGGATGGTCGAAAGGATCTTTCTACCTGGAAAGATGTTTTTCTTACGACATCGTCTAGGTTTTATAATGAGGTCACCAAGGCTAGTGAATCATCCTTTTGATTCTTGTCCCTTGGAATGAAAGAAACACTGAAATAACTAAAATATTCCATCAGTTCATTAACTCTTTTGAAATATAGCTTAAGTATTTCCTTTTTTATTTTGTACTTTTGGGTAACCTGATTGATGACCAACTCTGAATCTCCAGTCACAATGAGATGTTCTATTTTCATTCCTTGCGAGAGGATCATCCTTTGGATCAAAGCTTCGTATTCTACCTCATTATTCGTGCATGGAAACTCCAGTCTTACATTGTGGGTATGCATCATCTTCTCTGGGCTTATGAGAACAATTCCAACTCTGTTCCTAGATTTAGAACATGCTCTATCAAATGACATTATCCAGTAGCCTTCAAACAAACGTTCTGGGCCCTCCATGTCTTGAATTCATTCTAGGTTTTCGTTCTGCCCCATGTCCAAGATAGCATAGTTTCCAATCTCTACATCTATGTAATCTTCCATTAATTCATTATCCTTCTTCTTGAAGGAGAAATGTTTTCTAGGTAAGTGGGGTACTTTAATCATTGCTCCCTCCTAGCCTGGTAGCATCATACAACTTTCGTCATTCATTTTATATCCACTGATCATGGAGGTCCTATATCTTCCCATCACAACCCCATATGCTGGAGGCAGGTCTACCATGATAATATTAAAAACTGTGATGATATGGGGAGCTGTTGTAATCTAGGCATAAAAATCCTTGATGTCCTTGTTTTCCGACACTTTTCTAGAATAAATTGCATATATTCTCTCACCAATTTCATAATACTTAGTGCAACTCATGCCCAACACTTCCATGACCACAAGTGGCATTATATTATTTGTCTCGCCAGTATCAACTAAACAATTATGTAATGCAACATCATGGTTTTCAATTGAAATGTAGAAGGACATAATTTTTCCTCTCATCTTAGCAGTCGACGAGCTCTGGTTCTATTTTGGATTGGTAACAACAACTTCAGTTCTTTCTGATGGATCATCCAACAACTTCAAGATGTTCTTCCTCTACTTAGGAATCTTCACCACTTCTGTAAAATGAAAATTTATCCTCAACTTACTTAAGTCCTCCATGAATTTATACGTCATTTGAGTTGAGCTCGACATCATGTGTTTCCTTTTCGTTCCAACTGTCACCTTCTCATTCAACACTTTTTCATTTGTTTTTTCCTTTTATTTTTATTTTTGTTTTTCTTTGTCGGAGTCACCTTTATTATTTGGTCTATTTACAAACCCTATTGTCCAGGAGACATTTTATTGCAAGTTAGGATCATTGTCACCCTCTCCACATATATGCATGGACGTCTCACATCCGTCCATCTGCACTGTCTCAGAGCTTTCACCAGGTAAGTAATAACCTTCTCGCTCGATCAATTTCTCATCATAGACATCATCCAAAACAACCGTGTTTGGAGTAGGATGGCTGGGAACCCTTGGTCTCCATTGGTCATCAGTATTCTCGAACCTGACTTTTTTTTCGGGGGGAGGGTTCCTCCTTTGTTCAGGAATCAAAATTTTTGGGTTTGGCATGTAATTATCTCCCCTTCTTAGCCATGTTATTTCATTTTGTATCTGTTTGATGGTTCTATTCATCTGCACAATCTCAATTCTCTGCTTTGTTTCCTGCATTTCCACATGATCAAATTTTACGTCATGTATGGTTCCTTTAAAAAATCCTCCTCCCGCCATTTGATTCTGAGCCACCCGAGGTTTAAATTCTTCATTCTTTCTTGAGCTGGAAGATCCTTGATTACAATATTCAATCCTCCCATCTGCCTTTGTACTCTTCCCAGTATAATGTTGGGTTCGACACCCATTTCAATCATAATTTATTCCATCTCAGTGGCCTTAGTCATTGATTTCTCCAAAGTATCCATTTGGGATGTTCTGATGGCATATTTTACATTTGGGGGAATTGCATTCTTATAACAACTGAGAATGACTGGGTCTTTTGTCTTCTGAGATTCTACTCAGGGTCTTATTGAACCTGAGATTAAAATATTGTATCCTTTTGTTCTTCCTCAACCCAATCTGGGTGAAGTATGTGAGGAGGGTATGGTAGGCAATTGGGGGTGGGGGGGTGGGGGACATAGTTAGGAACATAGCTTCAAGGTTGTTAAATGAGAAAATTGATCTACTAGGCAATGTTGTATACCATTCATAATCTCTTTCTGATAAAGTTTGCAGAAACAACCTCGCCATGACATCATCATATTCGACTCAGTGAAAGTCACAAATGCCAAGAAATAAGTGCAGGTGCCTCTTTGCATCGATTGTCCCATATCCAAAAAATTCATTTAAGGTGCCCTTAGTGAGAACTAGGAGCTCATATTGTTCACCTATAATATTAAGAGGGGAATCTCTTACCCTCGTTCTATTACCAAACCATGGGATTCCTTGGTTTCTTGCGACATCTCTTTTTCCTCCTTGTCTCTCCTCATGATGCTCGTTTCAGGGTTGTTCGTCTTTTGCTGGCATTTTTGAGGAGGTTTCAGGGTCATACTTTTCACTTCTAAGGATAGAGAGTTGCTTACTTTTACTTCTGGTAATGGGTCCCTTGTATTCATCCAACTTCAATCTTTACCTTGTTCATGTGCTTCTCTAGCCAATCTTTGGTTTCTTCAATCTTGTCGTTCTTCTCTCCTTTGTCTTCCAAGGATTTCCCTTTCTTCTTCTTGGAATAAGATTTGCTAGGATCCTTCTAACTCCTCTCAAGTTTGGGCTGTTGATATTACCAGAGTATACAACTAGTGTAAAATGCTTAATTGATTATTCAATCTAATTTCTAAATGGGGTTGATTACCCTGGGGTAAAGTCATATATTGTTCAAAACGTTGGGCCAGGTTCCAAATTTTCAGTTCATGTCCCTAGTATGGAGGCCAAAAATGTTGACGCTTGAATCCATTAGGACTGAAACAACAACCTCACAAGGATACAAATCCTTTTGCGTCTTTATAAAGGTGGTACTCCTTTGTTCGAGATTTTTAAAATGTGGGACTTTTATAGAAGTACGTCAAAGGAAAGGAAAATAGATATAAAAGAAAATGAAAAATGTTTTTGTTTTTGATTTTTATTTTCTTTTTAAAAGAAAGTTCCTAAGAATGGACTAGGAATCACATACATTCATACATTTAAAGAAAATAAACATAATTTACTCACATCCATCATAGTAGGGCTAAAGATTTCTGATCACATAAAAAATTAAAAGAAAATGGTCCTTGTGCATAAGAGAACTTTGAGAGAGAGATACATGGGAAAATCAAATGAAGATATCGATAGATCAACCTCAAATACTTTATATTAAAAAAAACTGGGTTACAAAGTACAATCGAGATTGTTCCCAAAATAACTCTCTTGGAATTTCTAAAAAAAATATAGTTCAATACATATTATCTGAAATTAAAATGCATTTGTCATAATGACCAGGATTGGGGATCCCGAGGACCATAAACCAAATATGTATAAGAGTGAAGTTCGTAGAAAGAATAAAGTAGGCGACGAAAGACAACAAGACCTAGTAAGAAGACAAAATAAATTATCAGTCTTCAGTTAAACCTTTCTATTTAAAGAGGTGGAGTAACTGGATGAAGAGCTTGATAAAGACATAAAGATGTGATCAGTATGAATTTTCTATGATGGTATCTCATGGTTTGTCACTTTCTCGCTGATATCCTTTTATGGTTTTCATCGATGGTTATAGGAACCGTCTCAACCGTCCTTTTCCCTTCATCGATAAATTTATCGACAACCTTTTTAAACCACTCCTCGATGTAGCTCCTCATTGGTGCCATGTTGATTTCATGATGGATTTGTATATTGAAGAGATTAACTTCCAAGTCCATTAGATCAATAGAAATATTTCGCAAAGCTTCTTCAATATCTTGATTTTTAATCAAATAATCAACTAGCCATTTTTCCACGTCATCTTCACTATACACCATATAATTTTTCAAATGATAACCCTTTAAAGATCTCAACTTGTTCTTGAAATGATTGCTTGGTTAAGAACAACAAGTTGAGTACCAATTTGAGGTCTTGGACCTCATTGGTGCTCCTAGATAGATCTATCTTAGTCAACTTTTTGAATAATTCTTCTTTCCTGGTTATGGCCTGGCTGCATGCTTGGACAATAATATTCAAGTTTTTAACCCTTTCCTTCCAACATGTGTTTAGTTGTTTTATCCGGTGGAGAAGGGAGATCATCCTTTATTGTTCTAAACTCTGTCATATTGGTAACTTTAAAACCAAATGGTACAACCTCATTGAGGTAAAACCCTTCCTCGTTTTTCAAATCGGCCTGTAAATATTCATGAAAAGAGTGTGCTCTCATTAATATAGCCTCTGTAATTAATTCCATTATTTTCTTGATATTCTTCTCCATATAGCCTCGGGATGATGTGAGAAGCCTTGCCTATCCTTTTAATTTTGCTGTAGGTTTGGTAGGCCCGATCATTGCTAAAGGACTAACAAGAACTGGAAGAGGCATTGAAGTTTCCTCCAATTCCTTGATTCGTTCCTTTAACCTGACATTCTCCGCTTCAAGGCCTCCAATAGAATTATCTAGAGCATCTCCAGTTGCTCGGTGAATTTGGGAAATTTGGGAAGGTCGCATGTTTCATAGGTTAATATATGAACCAAATTTCATTTTTTTATTATTTACATCTCTTTTCTCAATAATCAATTTTTTGGACTCGCTGTGAAAAACAACACTTTGAAATACAAAAGAATATTCTTCATCAAAGGTCTCGCTCTGAATTATTTCCATCGGAGGATTTTGGTGAGTAGTGTTCTCTAGCTAGTCGATATTGAGGAACACTTTTGCGATGTCAATTTTGAGTTCCATATCCTCGAGGGAGAGGTCGTGGATGTCACTTTCACCTCCAGGTCCCTCCTATTCTTGCATAATGTTTTTTATTTTCTTCCTCAAGGGAAGTTTGTGAGAAMTTTCAATTTTTCCTAAAGGAGGGTTTTTATCTCCTCCTCTGCATGAAGAACTGTGAGCTACTTTCTTAATTTAGTGGGCCATTGGCGCGCTTCTCCGAGATGTTGTACTCTTTGGAGTGACAATCGGGGATTGGGCACTTTTCTCACCCGGAACTTTTCCTCTTTTCTTGTACGACTCATTGGTAGTGAGTATCGTTTCTAGGTCTCTAGTGTCATGAGCAGGAGTTCCTGAGACATTATCTCCATCTTCATTCATAATAGCATTAATGAAAGAATTGATAAAACCAACAACCAATATATGTTCGACAAAAATACCACTAGGGTCGAACCCTTTTACTCTTTGAGCATATTTTAAATTGAGGTTGTGGAAGTGGTCCACGAATTCATCAATATTGTTCATATTTTTGAATATGAAATCCCCAAATTTCCCAGGCAGAGGTATGAATTGCGTTTTTCTCTTTTCATGGAAAAAATGAAACTAATAGTTGTACTGCCTTGCTATTTCAACAACAAACATTTTTTCATATATGTGGCACGAAAGGAAGGAAGGATTTTCATTGGACCCAAAAATTATTATAACATTATAATTCTCCATTTGTTCTAGTGTCCCCTTCCTATCCAAGAACTTACTCGCCTGGTTAGACATCCGGGGAGTGTCCTTTCCAAACAACAAGTCTTTAAAGATTGAAACAAAATCATTAAAAACTTCATACAAATGTTGGGAGGCCTCCGCCTCCATAATGTTTGATACCGGAAGGTTACTGGGTCAAATTCTCAGTTTACCTTCTTACACACATATAATCTTAGGAACTGACAACAATGTACTATCGTGAAAACCAAATAAGATGACATAAAAAACTTCTTCTCCTTCTTGTATTGTGACAATTGGGAAGAGATTTCAATGGAAATCAACTTACCCCAATCGAAGATGGGATGCTATTTGACCCTAAAATATAGAATGTAAAGAATCATTCGGGAGATGTTGGTTGTAGTTTCTTGTCTTGTTATCCTTATGAAAAACCGTGCAATTTCCCGAAAGGGATTTTTAAAAGAGTCAACCTGCAATATTGTGATGTCCTTAGGGACGATCATTGGGTTCTCTAGGAATTCAGGTAAGAGGTCCAGTCCATTGTCATGCTTGTTGAAGAACTCCCTGCAATCTTCACCCTTGAAGGTGAGCGCTGGCTCGGGAAATCTCAACATCTTACGAAATAATTGAGGCGATAGAAAGATAGGGGAATGGTCCCACAAATAATAATCCGTTGGCTTGGAATATATCTCTGGGCACACCGGGTGACCAACTCCTTATAGTCAAATACTTTCGGGAAACAACCTGCACGCGCAATTCCAGATGTCCAATTTACTTCCTTCTAGGCATAATGGGATGAGTAGTAGGAATATGCTCTAGACCACTGAAAACTATGGTTCTCGTGCCCGAAAATGTTCAATATATATCCACAGAGTTATTGTTGAATTACTGCCATAAGTTGAGGAGAATGTTCCCTTGCTCCAATTTATGTTTAAAATGAATGCTGGAGGGGGATAATATAATCCTTCGTAAATCCTGCTTTAATGTGTTTTAATAGGACATCTCCTCGAGCCTTTCGCTTATTAATGAAAATCCTTTCGAACCTCTATGGTAAGTTATTAACATTAAAAGCATAGTAAATGTGCATTGGGAAGGGAGATAGGGTGGCGGGGATGGACGAGAGCAACATATGATTTGATATTTTTTTGAACTAGGGAACCCGCAAGTTTGCGACGGTACTAGGTGTGAAATTGGCTAACTACAGAATGACGCGGTGGTCGAACAGACTCATCGTAGGAATAATGAGACTTGGAAGTTCGGGGAATCCGAGGATCAAAATGTAGATCGTGTAACCTTTTGGGTGTAATGTGTATATCACGAAACATGGGAGCATGAAAGTTCGATCCCGCCAACCCTAGAACCCACGATCATAGAATCGACTAAGTATGGAAAAACATGACGGTTGATCGGACTCGTGCTGTGAAGTTATAGATGGGGATGCGAAACCGTAAGCCCGCCAACCCGAGAACCCGCGGTTTGAAAAATGCGACTAAGTGTATAACTAGAAAGGGATAGTAGGAGGGAAAAAGGAAAAGGGAAAAATGGGTTAGTATAGAAGAGGGAAAAGAAAGGGAGAAAAGAATTCAGGAAAATAGAAAAGGGAGGGGGGGGGGAATTTAAGAAGCGGGAAATTACCTCAACAGAAGGTTCCATACCCCAAATCTCCAAACTAGGACCTGCCACTAAAAATCCCTCTAGAAGACAATTCCTTGAATTTTCCCACCCCAAAAATACCAAGATAGATGAAAAATTATATAATGATCCAATATGAATAACACATAGTACAAAAATATTTACCCTACAAACCCTTAATCGTGAAAACTATCCTAACTAAGAGTCACACATCTCTCTATCTCATTGTATTAACTCAATCGTTCACCATACAAATATTTAGGTATTACATGGCATCCAAAGTCCCTAATTTGATAACCCAAATTAAATTACAACCACAATCCATTAATGAGTATTATATTGCAATGGGATGAAACCATTTTTCAATAATATAGAATGGACCAAAACAAATTTCCTTCGGGCCCCACTAGGCCTCCTAACTAGGGGGGTGGGTCCATCGAGACGTGACTAAGTATAATTGCAAATGATACAACACATATCCAACATTCACTATAGTCCAAGATCCTCTGGGAAGAGATCCCCTCACCTAGAACTAGGGAAATCTCCTTTCTTATCTCCTTATAATCCTTTCAAATCTCCACAAGCTCCTCTCTAGGTGTAAATATTGACTAGGTCTGAAGCCCTCACGTTCCCAACACAAACTCCATATCCTCTAAATTACTTTGCTATTTGATATAAGTTTTATTTTGCTTGAATCTCTGAAAGAACACTAATAAATAATTTAATTAGCACTTTTGTTGCCCAAGGGGTCAAATATTTAATATTATTAGCAATATCTTGGTGTTAGGGATATTCCTCTTATCATTATACTTAAGGAGATGAAGGATCCAAGGAAAGGCTACAAGTTTTTGAACCATCCCCATTCCAAAGTAGAAAATAAATGATCTTGCACTTCAATTTCCTTTCTCCATAGAGTCAACTTCATAATTACATTCTTTATAGAGACGCTACATTTCTGAACTTGGAAAAAAGAGAGTAATTGTGTGATTCCATTTAGAAATTATGGATTCAAATTTGATCCATTTATAAATATCATTTTCGGGAGGGTCAAAACCCATTCATTCCTGATCAACCAAAGTGTTTTCCAAACAAATATATGAAGTAGATCCTATAGAAGTTTGAGTAAATCCTTGGTTGAGAGAGCATGAATAATAATTCTTGGTCTAATTGGGAAAAAAATGGGCACATGATGAGGGTTTGAAAGATAGAAGGTAAACCCATATTAGAAAAAAAATCAAATTACAGACAACCTCGAAGCACATTAATACACCTCTTACGATATGGGTGTGAATTACGAGATTTAGATCAGTATAATAAATTAATAAATGAACATAATAATAATAATAATATTGTTATTGTTATTATTATTGTTATTATTAATTATTAAAAAAAATAAAATTTGGAAATACAATGCACACGTGGTGCAATCATGACATTAAATGTGCATATTTTCATTTTTTGTGAATCACACTGACATAGCTGTGAAACTAAAATGGTGCAAGAAACAATGCCCTAAATGCATCATGCGGGGCATCACAACCACTTAGAAATGAAAGAACATTAGTAGATGATGATAATTATAGTGCCAAAGCCTAATATTGTAGTAGTGCATGGGTTGACTTGAAGGGAGAATCCATGGCTATAAAGTGAGTATAGAGGTTGGAAAGCTTGAAAACCCATCACCCACTTATTTGATACGATTATTGACTATATATGCTAAGGTATACCAATGTAGGCACCCATAGGATAATTAGTAGATAAAAATATCCTTGCTTGCATTGGAGGGGATAAAGTTCCAAAGTTACTAGATAATAGAGAAGGGGGATAATTATATGGTGTTGAGCTCCACTGAGAGGGAGGAATTCATGGATGAATGCATGTTAGGTGAGATGCCCAAAAGATTTTTCCTAAGAGGAAGCATGATAAATGTTTTCCTTTGAATATTAWTTGATTGTTATGGTTTGGGTTGAGTGAAAAGAAAGCCTACTGCCCATCCTTCACCCTTGTGATCTCATATACCAACTTAGGGGTGGAATTTACAACAATTCCTACAATTGGCATGTGAATTGCTCATTTTCAAATAGTTTGTTGGACGAGTTCATGAAAAAATTTAAATGTTGCTCTTGTATTTGTACTATAGCTCTTTGTTATGTGTTTCTATTATTTAATTATTGAAAAAATTGTAATGCATCTGAATTATGTACATGCTATCATAAGGAATTGTATTCCTAAAGTGCATTTTGTGTACTAATGGAATGGGTCAAATAAGAGAAAATATTGTTAAGAAGTAATTGGTGAACTTGGTTGGGTTTCCATTAGTAATTTTTGTGTATGCAATGCAATTTATGGATGTAATGCAATGCAATTTATGGATGTAGTTTTGCACATGAAATCTATCATGTAATTGTTATAGGCCAAATTGGTCCACAACTAGAAATATAATGGGTAAATGAATGAATTTTTATTGGAGCGCCTCGAGGATCAAGGCAGGAGAGTTTTAACATGTCATAGGAAGAGGTTTAGAGGACATCTATGTCCTACTAGATACTTAGGGTGCAAGAAATATGTGGAAAAAATCCCACATCTCCTAATAGAATGTGAATTTGCAATGCAAGTATGGAATTGTTAGGAAATACTCAATAAAAAGACTAAGCCAACAATAATTTATGTTCATGACCTATTCAAAGAATTGGGCTTCTCACCCTAGAAATACTATGACCCATTGTTGATCGAAAAGACAATTTTACAGTATTTAAGCTAACCTCATGAGGATAAATCCCCCTACATTTTAAAAGAGGCAACACTCTTCTATTTCAAATGACATGCAAGAACATAAAAATGCCTTAGAAAGGATTGAGATTTATTATTGAAATAAATATTCACATGAAAAGAGTACTTGAGAAGTACCAAGTATCTTACTGAAAGAAAATATTTACACTATGTTACAATATTTGTAAACCAAAAGAGTATATATCAACATAAGATGACATTTCCATCAAAACATTCATCTAAGTATAACACAATATTCAACAAAGGAAAGGAAAGTGTGGACCACATATAGCATGGAACTCTAAATGATCATTCCATTGAATTCAATAAATATTTTGATAGACACGTATTTGAAATCTCATGCTTAAAATTAAAGTCTTCAGAAATAAATAATGTTATGTCCCAAACTAGTTCTCCGAGAACCTAAAAAAAATAAATGTCTTAATAAAATAAGCAGTCATGTTTAGGGTTACAAATAAAATAAATTGTGTTTTTCCTTCAAAGAGGAATGGGATGGGGCTCTTGTGGACCAAAAAATGAAAAAGAGACCTAGAAGACAAAAGAAACAGTCAGGGATCAACCTTAGGTTTTGTTGGATGCAGGCTGAGTCAGGATGAAAGGCTATTTTTGGAGGAGAAGCATGCACTTAGGAAAGGACAATTGGAAGGGAAATAAGCACATGTAAGAGAAGCAGGCGAGGCACACATGCAAGGAAATACCTAATGACGATAGGGTTAGGGTTTTTGTAATGTATTGCAATGGATGGTGAGCCAAGGATATAAATAAGTAGTACTCAGAGGAAGAAGGGGGGGACAGAGACACATAGACACAAAGAGGAAGAGAGAATTGTAAGAACTGTATGAGTCATTAAGCTGGTGAGCTAGGGAATTAGTGAGTGACTTGATCTCGAGGGTTAGGCACAGGTTGAGGAGTCTAGTGCAATCTAGTCAGCCTCATAGGGATCGAGTAGTCTGTGGAAGAGAATGACACCTAAGATTGTAAACACACGCAACATGGTATATTACTGACCCATAATAAAATCTTGAGAGCCAGATCTTTGTGGACGTAGCCCAGGAGGGGGTGAACCACAATAACACCTATGTTATGTGAATGAATGTATGCGTCTTTATGGCTGATTATTTGTTGAATGTTAGATGAATGAATTCACTAGTTAGATCTGGTATTCCACATGCATGAATAGAATGAATGTTATAATTAGAGGTTATACCTAATGAATAATTATTACAGAGTATAACCATAGATCTCCGCTCATTCCCAATTTGCAAACACCTGAGTATTGCAGCCACCCATAGAGCTATCTTGGGTGAGACTGTGCAGTACACTCTGTGTGTTGCGTTGCCTTCTAGTCTACCAGAGGGGCCAATAGTCTTAAAGGGATTTTGTTGGGAGCTATCAAATCTGAACCAAGGTCAATCTATGATAGTAAGATATAATAAAAATAACCCATAAGGAATCCTAAGTAAGACAAAGACCAATAGAAGAGTAAAATCCAAAAAATGGTTTCGTTTCCGATTGGATGGAAGAAAATGGGATTGAGTATGTGAGATTTGTGGAAAATGTGTCAAACGAATGTCGGATTGGACAACAAGACGTTTAGAGAATGAGAATATAAAAGGGGATGTTGAGACCGTGTAATCCAACGAAGGAAAATATAAAGAGATTTTTAAAGACAAAGGAGATAGAGTTTGTGCAGAAAGATAACAGAAATCCGAAGTTGACCAGAGATTCAAACGATTGAAAGGAAAGCTAAAATATGTCATGACAGATATGCAACATAGGCATCTGTTCATCAATTCACTACTACCACACTTGAAATATCTGTTGCGACAACACAAGTTCTAGATATAGGAAAAGGCTCTATAGGCAACCCTACAACTGGAAGAGAACCAATATCAGAAGACAGATCCAACCATAGAGGAGATGAAGGAGGATCTGAAGAACTTAACATTCCAGCTAAACCATAACAAAGGTAATGACAAAAGAGAAGTTGTTTGGTGTACCACATGTAGGACAGAAGGACACCATAAGAATGGATGTCCAACATTCATGCAGTACATGGCAACAGGAATGCCAAACCCATTTCCAATAGGAGGACTATGGTGTGAGATCTGTAATAAACAGTGACATGATCCATATCACTGCCCAATAATGCAAAAGTACCAGACAATACCGAAGAGCTCGTATTGCAACTCTTGCAAGTTAGTAGGCCATGATGAAAAATATTGTAGAACCATGGACCTCATGAGGGAAAGAACATCAGATGCATATAGGGTGCATGCATAAATGATGATCATGAAAGACACACCATAGTTTAACCAAGTACTAGCCCCATATAACATTGTACAACAACAATATAACACTGCGCAGTTGTAGTACAATACCGCACAACCACCCTATAATCCCACGCAATATAACCAGGTGCCTTAGTGTAATGCGCCACGAGGGGATTGAGCTGGCTACAAAGGTGGAGGAAGAGCGAGAGGAGGATTTTTAAGAGGCATAGGCCTAGTGGTATGCCATGAATGTCAACAACCAGGACAATATGCAAGAGAATGTCTACTTCCACCCACGACCTGTATGTATTGTCATGCATCAGATCATGACATAGAAGAATGTCTAAAACTATTAGGGAAGATCCAGGAGAAGAGAAATCAGATTAATCAGATTATTCCGTGGATTTCAGCAGAAGTGAGGGATGAAGGAAGAAACATCAACATAGTTATGCGGGGAGGAGCTAAAACAGGAAATGACGTAGTAAGACAAGAGCCAGCACAACACCAATGGGTGAAAAAGAATGTTGAACCAAAGAAGCAGTTTGATGCGCAGAACGAAAATGAGATATTCAAGCAAGATAGACAAGAATTTATGAAGCCAGACATTGCATCAAAATCAAATGTGCAATATAATAAGCAAGTACTAGCGTACGAGATGCCTCCATTGTTGGATCACACCAAAGAAACACAACCTCTGGGAAAAGTAAGTACGATTAAGGGTTTTTTTCAATCCTGTGTTAAACTACTAAATGATCCATCCTCTTTTAAAGTATTACAAAATATGCTAGAAAGATGTAATATAGAGGCATAAAGAAAGCTATAATAGAAAACAATTAATCATCTGCATACAAGAAGGAGAAGAAACAAGGAATTCAGACTAAATGCCAACATTGGAGATTTCAACATGGGAGATATTATACTGGATTTAGGATCCGAAGTAAATGTGCTACCCAAGAAGACATGGCAATGTATGGGAGAACCCACATTAGGATATTCACATGTTCAGTTGAAACTAGCAAATCAACACAGAGTTATACCAATTGGAAGACTAAAAGGAGTGACCGTATATCTGGATGGAGTGCGCACTAAAGCTAACTTTGAAGTAATAGAGATAGTGGATGGAACAAAACCTTACCCGACATTGCTTGGCTTGGATTGGGAGTTTGAAAATCAGGACATAATCAACTTAAAGATGAGGAAGATGACATTTAATTTAGGAGAATACAGAGTCATTGCACCATTGGACCCATCTGAAGGGGAAAAGTTTGTAGAACCTACTTGCTTGGACCTGGAGGAAATTAACCAGTTGTACCGAACAACCGCATGAGAAAAAGATTATGTGAACCTGACTGCATATGGGGTACTCAGTTGGAGAAGCATCACCTCATGTGCGTCAGACTCAGACACAGGTTTAGAAAACTGGAAACAGAGGTTACATGAAGTCTCTACAAGAAGATGCGCAAGAATAGATTGCACAATAAGATGGGTAGGTATGGAGATAAGGGAACCTCCCAGCTTCCACGGGGTGAATGAATTAGAAGCATTCTTAACACGATATGAAGATGAAGTGTTAGAAAATCAGAGGCTCTTAGCCTTGGATATAACACTCAAGGAAACACCTACAAGATGGTGGGGTGCGCACAAAGAAACAGTTAAGGACTGGTACCAATGTAAGCAGTTACTACGCATTAGGTTTGGCGTAGAATAGGGAAGAAACCAGCTATAGAAATATGAAGGACATGGGGAACCAAAAAAACAATTGGAGAAGTGAAAAATGTTATGGAGAATGACACCACCGAAGGAATGGACTCATCATTTTGATCACACATTAGAAGGGATCCCAAAAAAATGGTATACAGAACATGAATTGCGCAGAGGAACTATAAACTCGACAGTATTGCAGAAGAAATTTACAGTCACTTTCTCATTTGAGCATGAGAACCCCAACATAGACTCAACACTCAAACAAATCAGAGGGGTGATATTCATTAAACAATCGAAAGTTGAACTCATGACAAAAGAACAACAACAAAACAAACATACAGTAAAAGAACTACTGCCATGCTACCACATGCAGGAAGAAGCACTAGATGAAGATGACCCACGAAATATTCAGATTAAGAAAGTTGAAGGTGAAAGAGAAGTGGAAGGTCCACCTCTAGAATCCAAAGTATTTGTTGTACCGATCAAGGTGAAGAAAGTCAACATTGGGATAGTTGAGAATCCAAAAATGGCTAGCACTGGAGACTACTGGGATGAGAAAATAGTGGAAAGCATAATGGAGTTACTACACGAGTACACCGACCTGTTCCCAACAACATTCGTACAAATGAAAGGCATAGTAGGAGAACTAGGTGAAATGAATATACCACTCAGAGTTGAGGCAAGATCGATCAGAGAGTGACCAAATAGACTAAACCCTATATATAAACAAAAAGTCAAAGCCAAAATTGATAGGATGTTGGAGGCTGTAATCATAGAACCTGTAGAGGAATCTGAATGGGTAAGCCCGATGGTACTTCAGGAGAAGAAACAATGGGGGATAAGAATATGTGTCGATCTGAGGAAGCTAAATTATGCTTGCCTACATGACCCGTTCCCTACTCCTTTCACAGATGACGAGTTGGAGAACATAGGAGGACATGAAGCTTATTCATTCACTGACGAATTCTCAGGATACCATCAGATCAATATAGCCCAAAAAGATAGATATAAGACCACTTTTTCCACAGAATGGGGATCCTACCAATACACAGTCATGTCATTTGGACTGAAGAATGCACCAAAAATATTTTCCAGAGTAGTCATAGCTACATTCAAAGAATTCATCCACCAGTTTCTAGTGGTATATCTGGATGATTGGGCAGTCTATAGTATGTTGAAATACCATGTAGGGGTGTTGAGGCTGATGTTAGAAATATGAAGACAATGTTAGATATCATCAAACATCAATAAGTGCATCTTCGAAACACCCTTTGGGATACTATTGGGCCATATAGTATGCAAACAAGGCTTGCTAGTAGATCATGCCAAGATTGCAGTAATTGTTAATCTACCACCACCAAAATCAGTCCATCAGTTAAGAGAAACATTGGGACACACATGATACTACAAGAAATTTATAAAGGGGTATGTGCAAATCACTGCGGAAATGGATAAATTGTTAAGAAAAAACAACAAGTTTAAGTGGAATGAGGACTATCAGTGTAGATTGGACAACCTGAAAGAGAAGATGGTAACCACACCAATACTAGTATTCCCAGATTGGGAAATGACATTCCATGTACATGTAGATGCATCAACTATAGCACTTGGAGCTATTCTGGTGCAGCCAAGATCAGGAGAATTGGACCATCCTATAACATTCACTAGCAGGAGACTGTCATAATCAGAGTAGAATTACAATACCATGAAGAGAGAAGGCTTAGCTATGGTCTATGCGCTTTAGAAGTTCATGCATTATTTATGGGGAAAACATTTCAGAAGTTGAATGCAAGACCTAATCACCTATTGAGGATTACTAATGGAGAGGAACCTACAAATCTAGAGGACAACTTTCCTGACGCATAGTTATTTTCAGTCCAAGTAGCTGATGAATACTGTTGGTTGTGGATCCTTATTCAGAGGTCCTTGCTTTCAGCCGTGTTTATAACCCATGAAGACTTTACACCCCAGAAGTATGTACACTCTTTCACATAGGGGAGCGCAGAGAGGGGGTACCCCCTCTGTGGGGTCCGAGGGGGCTATCCCCCTGACTGGGGGGTTTGGGGGTGAATCCCTCGAAGGAAACATTGCCTTGTAAATGTATATTGTAATTTTATTGTAAATTTGGACCGTTCATTATAAGGTCATAGATCTAATGGTAGAAATTATGTTAGGTTTTTTTGCCCTAGAAGGCAACCCTATGTTATGAGGGAAATGTATTATGACTATGCATGATGGTGAGTATTGTATTCTGAGAGAGGAGACTGTGAGAGAAAGAAGAGGACGTTACATCAGGTTTTGCTGTAGGTTGTATCCCTTTATTTGCTGGATAATAATAAAGGAAGGACCTGAGAATTTCTCTGGTGGATGTAGCCCACACTGGGTGAACCACATAAATCTGTGTCTCCATTGTATTGTGTATCTTCTATGTTTTGTTTCCACATTTGTTTTATTTTATTTCTCCACGGTCCTATTTTTCTAACAACTGGTATCATAGGGAAAGGTAACTCGCAGGAAAAAATGGTTCTTGGTTCGAGTGGGAGAAATGTCGGAAGATGGAAAGTTTAGGGTCGAGAAATTTAACGGCCAAAACTACTAGTTATGGAAGATGCAGATGGAAGATTATTTATATCAGAAGGATCTATTCCTACCATTGGGCAGAGTAGCAAAGAAGCCAATGGCCATGAAGGATGAAGAATGGGATATTCTTTATAGAAAGGCTCTAGGAACGATACGACTGAGCTTGGAAAAGTCGGTGGCTTTCAATATTTCAAAAGAAAAGACAACGAAGGATCTGATGGACATGTTGGCTAAACTGTATTAAAAACCCTCGGCGTCTAATAAGGTATTTCTAATGAAGATATTATTTAATATGAAGATGTCAGAAGGTGAGTCTGTTGTAGCTCATTTGAATGAATTAAATATGGTTACTAATCAACTAAGTTCTGTAAAAGTGGACTTTGATGATGAGGTTAGGGCTCTTCTAATATTGTGCTCATTTCCAGAAAGCTGGAACGTCTTGGTCATGGCTGTAAGTAACTTTGTCTTTGGTTCAAATACTTTAAAATTTTATGATGTTGTTGGTGTTATCCTTAGTGAGGAAATGTGACGGAAAAGCATAAGTGAGAGATCAGGGAATGCGTTGAACATGGAGAATAGGAGAGGACAAAAGGATAGAGGAAACGACTCAGGGAACCACAGGAATTATAGGAAGGGAAGATCCAAATCTAGACTTGGAAAGATAGAGTGCTGGAATTGTGGGAAGAGAGGACATCTGAAGAAAGACTATAGAGCTCCAAAGAAACAAAGAGATGGACAACATGAGAGAAATCAAGAAGCAAATGTAACAGGTGATGTGTTACAAGATGCTTTGATTCTTTTTGTAGATAATATTCCTGAGTCTGGGGTAGTAGATTTAGAGGCTTCATTTCATGCCACATCCCATAGGAAACATTTTCTAGATTATGTTCAAGGTGATTTTGGACAGGTTCATTTGGGTGATGATGTGCCATGCAAAATTGTTGGAATGGGAAAGGTAAAAATAAAGCAATGCAATGGAAACCAATGGTTGTTGAAAGAGGTAAGACATGTTCCAGATTTAAGGAAAAATCTAATTTCAACAGGGCAATTGGAAAGTGAAGGTTGTGTATCCATATTTACAGATAAGACGTGGAAGGTCATCAAAGGATCATTGGTGATAGAAAAAGGAGAGAAGGTAGGTACATTGTATTTGTGTACTGGTAATACTGACTCTTCTATCTCTTTAACTTCTACAGGAGTGGATACAACATTGTGGCATCATAGGATGGGACACATGAGTGAGAAGGGTATGAAGATAGTTCACAAAAGAGATTTGCTGCCAGATCTTAAACAAATTGATTTGGACATCTGTGAGCATTGTGTTTATGGAAAACATAAGAGAGTCAGATTTCTCAGAGTCGGAAAAGAAAAGAAGAATGAAAGGTTAGAGCTTGTGCATATAGATGTATGGGGTCCAGCTCAGGTATCATCTCTTGGTGGCTCTCATTATTATGTTACTTTTATTGATGATGAAACTAGAAAAACTTGGGTTTATTGCATTCGACAAAAATATTATGTTTTTGATACTTTTAAGAAATGGAAAGCTTTAGTTGAGAATGAGACAGGAAAAAGTTTGAAGTGTCTCAGATTAGATAATGGAGGTGAATATTGCAGCAAGGAGTTTGATGATTACTGTTTATACCATGGGATTTGTAGAGAGAAGACAGTTCCAAGAACACCACAAGAAAATGGTGTGTCAGAAAGGATGAACAAGACAATCATGGAGCGTGCAAGGCGTATGAGATTGCATGCCGGTTTTCCCTTACAGTTCTGGGTAGATGTTGTAGATATTGATGTTTACTTAATAAAAAAAGGACCTTCAAGCTCTTTGAATGGTAGAATTCCAGAGGAGGAATGGACAGGAAAAAAGGTAAACTATTCTTTTTTGAAAACTTTCGGTTTTGAAGCATTTGTCCATATTGATAAAGAAAATAGAACAAAGCTTGAGTCTAAATCCAAGAAGTGTACCTTCATTGTATATGGTTTTAATGATTTTCGTTATTGATTATGGGATTATGAAAATAACAAAATCATTAGGAGTAGAGATGTCATATTCAATGAGAAGGTCATGTACAAAGATCAGTTGCAGGGAAATAAATAGGAAGAAGAAAAACAAGAATACACAATGCTTAATGAGATCACTGAAAATGAAATTCCAAAGGAACCTGAAAATCAAAATGTACAAMAACAKGAGTAGYARGTACCTCAAACACCTWCAAGTGTTGTTAGAAKATCTACCAGGTTAAGTATACCCCCTGAATGATACTCTCMTTCATTGTATTATTAASTGTTGACTGATTCTGGTGAACCARAATGTTATGAAGAGGCAATGCAGGTAGACACCAAAAAGAAGTGGGGGCAAGGGATGAAAGAGGAAATGGATTCCTTGGAAAATAACCAGACTTGGAACTTGGTTCAGTTKCCCGTGGGAAAAAGAGCATTGCATAATAAATGGGTTTACAAGTTAAAGGAAGAAGATGGAGGAGAAAAGTGGTACAAGGCTAGACTTTTTGTAAGGGGGTTTGCACAAAAGAAAGGTATATATTTTGATGAAATATTTTCTCTTTTTGTTAAAATGACTTCAATTAGGACTATTTTAAGTCTTGTGGCAGTAGAAGATTTGCATCTTGAACAGTTAGATGTAAAAACAACTTTTCTCCATGGGGATTTGGAGGAACATATTTATATGCAACAGCCAAAGGGGTATGAGGTCAAAGGGAAGAAGAATTTGGTATGGAGGTTGAAGAAGAGCTTGTATGGCCTAAAGCAAGCTCCAAGGTAGTGGTATTTGAAGTTTGGCAGGTTTATGACAGAACAGGGTTATAGTAGATGTCATTCTGATCACTCTGTTTATTTTAAAAGGCTAGAAAATGGAAGCTATATTATCTTGCTATTGTATGTAGATGACATGCTTGTTGCAGGGTCTAATATGCAGGATATAAATATTCTCAAGAAGAAATTAGCAAATTCATTTATGATGAAGGATTTGGGTGCTGCAAAGAAAATCCTTGGCATGAGAATAACAAGAGACAAAAAAAATCACAAATTGACATTGTCTCAGGGTGAGTACACAGAGAAGGTGTTGGAGAGGAGATAGAATACATATCCAGGGTCCCTTATTCATTAGCAGTTGGTTGTCACACACCCACTACGGTAACTAAGATTTTTCGCCCTTTTTCTTTTCTTCCTTCTTTATCGGGGAACATAATCCCTGAGTTTCTATTAGCCTGGTGCAGGCCCTACCTTCCCTTATCCTTCCCCATGTGATCGTTGGCTATGACCACTGGCCTTACCAGAAAGGCGCTTCTGGCTTTCGCGATTTGAGGAATCACGATGCAAGCGTTCCCCTGTTCTCTGTCTTTCGAAGTGTCGAAACCCAAAAGAAGGGTCTAACCGATTGTCAAATTGATCAATGGCTTAGATTATATCCCAACACTCTACCTTTATTGGTTTTTAATATTGGAAGGCGAGGGGTTCATACCTGTCGATTCCTCAGGTGCTGAAACGTCGAAACCCACATATCTACTAGGCTCATTTTGGGGTTTCGCAAGTCGAGGTTTCGCGATATGTGAAGTGGTGCAAAGACGTCCTACGGCACGTCCCGCTCCCACCAGGACCTTCTTCACACAGGCCCGAAGAGTCAAAGGACTCTTCCAACTCTGCTCGGGAGTTCTCAATACCCACAGCTAACTCCTCCGTGATCTCCCCTGTGCTTGTCGGGAAATCGGACTTCGCGCTTTCGCGAATCCTGTTGACACAATTCTCATGCAAATCAAAACCCTGAACCCCGATGGGTCAACAGTCAACACTTCTGTTTATCAGAGATTTCCCTATCGAGGAATCAGCACATGCAATGTCATGATTCACTTACACTACGAATCCCAGAACCCCGAACTCCGATATGCCGATATGCGATGGCACGTGTGGATTCGACACCTCCACCTCTTCCTTCTATCTGCACTTCGATCCCCAATATGCCGATGTGCTTCCACCTGTACTCCACTAGAAACCGTGGTCCCACATGCCATGTCACTTCGGGATTTCGTGGATCGCGAATCCGCGATGCAAGAATTCCTTGACGTCGAACCCCGATTCTCTGAATCCCGATTCCCCGAACCCCGACTCCAAGGCATCCTTTGACGCGTGTCCCACAAATCGACGGTTGTGTTTATATCGAGGAATCGCAGGTCGCGATTTCACTGGTCACAATTCTTTTGCCTCGCAAAACCCCGAATCCCGACTCCTCAGGATCTTGCGCCACATGTCCCCTTTCTGATCGACGGCTCCCGTTGATTCGGGGAATCGTAACTCGCGATTTCAATGAGCACGAAACTCTTGCCTCGTCAAATGCCGAAGCCCGATATGCCGATATCCGATGGCTGGTTCCCTTCTGTGCCCTTGGGCTAACTCCTGCACAACTTCTCCACGATCCGATGGTCAGCGGGATTTCGCGATTCTATCTTACGAATTCGGGCCGTTGATTCTCCTCCTTGGAGATTTCTCTGCTCCCAGCTCCCTCTGGACGTAAACATCATCTATGGCCCAGATCTCCTCTTCAGGCCGATATGACGGATGCTATGCTTCACCGAGCGCTCCTGTATATTATTCCCAGGCTTGGAATAAATCTTCGTTCCCAAAGGCTTGGACCTTTGCATTTCTTCTCCTCTGCGAACCCTCAACAGGAGTCTCGTTGATACGCGTAAAAGCGCTGCCCTTCCTGATCTTCTGTCCTTGAATCCTAAACGGATTCTTTGACTCCTGCACTCCCGCAGAGTCTCTACGCATACACGACACTGTCTCTCTTAAGCTTCAATGAATACTCAGACCTCTTGGGGAATTTTATCTTTCTTCTCCCTCAGATGGAGAATATCGATGCCTCCTGGAACTCTTCCAACTCAAGCAACCTATTGTTGAATTATCTGGGTATTCAGTAACCCAGTGAAAGACCCCTCAGTGGATGCTTCCTTCAGATGATAGAAGTCAATGAGTTCCTTCCTCCTCGTGTCTGTCTACAATCTTCCTCAACGCCCTCCTAGCGGAGCTTCACTGCCACAAAACACCCAACAGTTACGCTTTCTCCTTGCACTTACACGCTTCGCTCGACGTCCTCCAGACGGAGCTCCTCAGAATCCTCGACAGAATTCTGGTCTCTCTAAACTCACAGTAGAGTTCTTTCCTCTATGCACTTCTGTACACACGCTCGATACCCTCTTGGTAGAGCTCCTACAGAACTTCTCAAAGGTTCTGTCGACAACAGTGTCTCAGCTACACTGCCTTGACTATTGAGGTGTTCAGTAACCCCGAAAGTCTTCCCTCCGTATGAATCATTGACTTCAAGGCTGGTGCTCTCAGCACGTCTTTGTCTGACTCCTCATGAGTTCAGAAGTGCCCCCTCAGTGCACTGGTATTCAGAGTCTCAACACTCTGTCACACCCTCATGGCATGAAACCTCAAAGACCTCTCAAACCTGAAATCAAACCAAACCCCTGAAAATACATAATAATAATACACAATTGCACCATATATTGAACATACACATACAGACATGCATATAATGACAGATTGGTGCAGGAAAAAATGCTCTGTATTAATAATGGCAAATGCCTGTATATTTTACAAGGTGTTCCCGAGCTCTCCCTCGGCTCTCCTTCTCTACATACATACCTCTTTTCAAAATGAGATCTGAATATCTCTTTTACCTGAGGGGCTCTTAGCGCTTCCCTCCATGATTTACCTACCCTATTGATTTACAATCAATGACTGTCTAGTCCAGCGTATGGATCTAGATCTCAGCCAATCTACAATAAATTCCTATCTTATCTACAGCCTGCGCAAAGACATAGATTTTCTGTCTCAACAGCCTAAGCCATTTAATTACATTCAATACAAACATGAATGAGGCTGTGCCTCCTTTTCAACACATGAATGCATGCGCGCTGATGTGGCTGGCTGGCTGCATTGGAGAGATGCTCCTGCATCATGAAGACAGGAGGTCTCGCACTTGAGTTCCCAGGAACCGAAACTCCGAAGCCTATCCACTCTGCTCAGCTCATTTTGGGGTTTCGCAAATCGAGATTTCGGGATATGTGAAGACAAGAGGTCTCGCACTTGAGTTCCCAGGAGCCAAAACTCCGAAGTCTATATATATATATATATATATATATATATATATATATATATATATATATATATATATATATATATAACGCTAAGTTTATTTTAGGGTTTCACAAGTCAGGATTTCGTGATATGTGAAGACAGGAGGTCTTGTACTTGAGTTCCCCGGAGTTGAAACTTCGAAGTCTATATATATATATATAATGCTAAGTTCATTTCGGGGTTTCACAAGTCAGGATTTCACGATATGTGAAGAAAGGAGGTCTCGCACTTGAGTTCTCGGGAGCAAAAACTCCAAAGTATATATCTATATATATATAACGCTAAGTTCATTTCGGTGTTTTTCAAGTTGGGATTTCACGATATGTGAAGACAGTAGGTCTCGCACTTGAGTTCCCAGGAGCCGAAACTCTGAAATGCCAAAACCTGAAGGAACCATTCTCTTGGGTACAAGGCTTCCAAACTTATACTACAAAATCCTTCAAGGGGTTCTTGGGTAAATATCCCCAGGCTGGGTGACCTGACTAAAAGGCCTTCTTAATTTACTAAACTATGAACTCTGTGACAGGGGTGAGGTAAGCTCGTATGGTATCTAAATGGTAGTCCTTTAAAGGAACTCACACCAGCTTTGGAAGGTGAGGGAACTTCCCGGGAGGAGGTGCCTTTGGGAAATCAAACCAGGGCATAGCGTAAGTCGAATACATGGGACAACCTCAAGGGAACGGGCTCATAATTTGAAATTATTCATTCTCTACATAAATCAATTATGGTCATATATATATGAGCATGCATCCATTATTTCTGGTCAAAACACCAGGGAAACACTGATATACATAAATAATTTATGAGTGTACAAACAGGAGCATGCATCCATTATATTCAATTCAAGACATGAGATATAAACACTTATCAGAAAAACACCAGGTGTGACACGACTGCTGAGAGGGGTGCTCGTTTCCACCCAACTGTAGGCTCAGTGATCCCAATCAGATTTACCACTAGCCACCCCGAGCTGGACCACGATGCTTTGAGACTCAGTCTCCTACTTCCCACTCGTCAGAAGTTGAGGACGAAGGTTACTCTTCTTCTCCTCTACTCATGACTCGCTGTATTTTTTCGGAGTTATTCTAGTTCTCCTTCCATGATTCCTGTCATGTGCGCTCCTCTTTGTCCCCCCCCTTCCACACTTCTTTCCTTGCCTTTTTCCTACGAGGTTGCGTGTGGCACGAATTTCCCTTTCCGATGGTCAGGTCTGAGAGCTTCTACGGATGGGCAGTTCACCCCCATCCCCTCATTTACTCTTGAGGAGCCTCCCCACCTACCATCTAGGCGGGTAATTCATTCAAGGGTCTGAGAGCGAGCTTTGGTTTCCGAGCATGTAAAAACCAGTACGATTTTGGTTTGGTGGAAGTTAACACAGCCATTCCCGACCCCTTCCACCACCTCTCATCAACCATCGTGGTCTCTTTCAGCACATCCACCTCCCAACAATCATGTGACACATATTCATGATATAATTTTCATTCATTGACCTTTTATACAAAGGTTTGTCAAATCAAATATTTACATCTTTGGGTTTGCCATAGTTTTTGGCCAATATAGTTATTTTTACAGACTGGGGGAAACATGGTGTTACAAATCCCTCCCCCTTAAAGGAACATCGTCCCTGATGTTCTATTTATCAATATGTCATGTATGTACAGAAGTAAACAAAATCGGATATGCCTGTTTCATGGCATCTTCCATTTCCCATGTAGCCTAATCTGGGCCAAAATGTTTCCACTGCACCTTGACCTGTGCAATGGTTCGGTTCCTGAGCGGGGTTTCCTTTCTATCCAGTATGCATTGAGGTTCTGGTAGAAATTATCCCTCTGGTTCCACCTGGATCACAGACCAGTCAATTATATGATTAGAATCATGTACATATTTCTTCAATAATGAAACATGGAAAACATTATGTGCTTTTACTGTGGGAGGAAGTGCTAGCCTATAGGCTACAGGTCCCACTCTATATAGAACTTCAAAGGGTCCACAATACTGAGGTGCCAACTTGGCATAAGCTCCCATCTTTAGGGAACTCTTCCTGGGTCTAACTCTGAGATATACGTGGTATCCTACCCTAAACTCTCTTGGAGTTCTCTTTCGATCGACGTAACTTTTCTGTCGGTTCTGAGCGACCTTTAAATTTTGTTTTATTTGAGTCACTTGCTGTTCCATTTATTTCAGCATGTCAGGTCCAATAGAAACTCTGTTTACGGGGTTACTCCAACTGACTGGAGTGTTGCATGACCTACCATAGAGGACTTTGAAAGGACTCATCTTTAAGGATTCTTGGTAGCCGTTGTTGTAGGCGAATTCCACCAGTGGCAGGTAGTCTTCACACTTTTTGGGTTGATGCATTACGTGCATCCTTAGCATGTCTTCTAATATTTGGTTCACTCTTTTCATCTATCCATCGGTTTGAGGATGATAGGTTGTGCTAAACAACAATTTGGTCTCTAGATCCCCCATCAGGGATTTCCAAAAGTTGGAAGTAAATTTCGTGTCTCTGTCAGACACGATCTCTTTAGGCATACCGTGTAGTCTGAATATCTCCCTCATGAATACGTGGGTGATGTCTATCACCTTGCAAGTCAACTTGACAGGGATAAAATGAGTGGACTTGCTCAATTTATCCACCACTACCATGATGGCGTCATTCTGTTTGGTTGAGGTTGGTAATCCGGTGATGAAATCCATGGAGATGGTTTCCCATTTCCATTCCGGGATTGGTAGGGGTTGTAATAACCCTGTTGGGTGTCGGTGTTCTACTTTAACCTATTGGCACTCTATGCATTTGGCTAGGTATTCAGCTATGTCTTTCTTCAATCCTGGCCAATAGAACTTTTTCCTAGTGGCCATGATCATCTTCTGGTATCCTGGATGACCAGTATAGGGTCTTTTATGTAGTTCATCCATTATGAACCTCTTCAAGTCGTCACAATATAGAATATACAATCTATTTCTGTAAGTTAGCAGATCTCCATCAATCATCTGGTAGCCTTCACACTTTATCCTGGTGGGTTATTTCTCCAGATAGGAGGTCACGGGTTCGAAGAATATGTTTGTTTCTTGTGCATTCCTGACTCTTTCCTTGACATCCATCTCGCATGTACTCACCACTGCCAGGTGAATTGCTTTCATACTTCGGCTAAGGGAATCGACCACCTTATTTTGTTTTCCTTTGATATGTTTGATTTCAAAATCAAACTCGCTAAGGAGGGCCATCCACCTAGCTTGTCTGTCATTGAGCTTTGGTTGGTCAAACAGATATCATAATCCATAGTGATCTGTCATAAGTACAAATTTCCTTCCCAGGGGGTAATGCCTCCACATTTTTAAGGTGTGCACTATGGTGTCCAACTCTAGATCATGGGTCACATAGTTGACTTCGTGCTCATTCAATTTTCAGGATTCATAGTAGACAACACTTCCACCTTGCATAAGGACTCCTCCGAGCCCTTCCTTGCAGGCATCTGTGCACACAAGGAAGTCAGCTTCGGGATCAACGATATTCAACATGGGTGCATGGGTCAGTAGATGTTTTAGGGATTGAAATCTTTCTTCACATTCTTGCATCCATGTGAATTTAGATTCCTTCTTCTGGAGAGCAGTGATTGGAAAACCAATCCCGGAGAATCCTTTTATAAATCTCCTATAGTATCCTGCTAAGCCCATAAAGGACCTGATATCTGAAACGTCCTTTGGGGTAGTCCATTCCATGATAGACCTGATATTGTCAGGGTCTACTGCTACTCCTTCTTCAGATATGACATGGCCCAAGTAATGTATTTTCTTCTGGAAAAAGTCACACTTGCTAAATTTAGCATAGAGATGATGTTCTCTTAGAACTTGAAGTACAAGCCTAATATTTTCCTCATGTTCCTCTCTATTCTTGGAATAAATTAATATATCGTCAATAAAAACCAGTACAAATTTGTCTAGGAATTTGCTGAGCACATTGTTCATCAAGCACATAAAAGTGGCAGGGGCATTGGTTAATCCAAATGGTACTACCACAAACTCATAGTCACCATATCTCATCTTGAAGTCAGTTTTGTGGATGTCTTCACCCTTGATTCGAACTTGATGGTATCCAGATCTCAAGTCAATCTTTGAGAATATGGAAGCACCTCCCAATTGATCGAACAAGTCATCGATTCTGAGTAAGGGGTACTTGTTCTTTATGGTTACCTTATTGAGTTGTCTATAATCTATCCATAGTTGGAGGGTACCATCTTTCTTTTTGACAAATAGGACTGGTGCTCCCCAGGGAGACACGCTGGGCTGGATATAGCCTTTTTCCATCATTCCTTTCAATTGTAAGTTAAACTCAACTAGCTCGGGTGTGCTCATCCTGTAGGGTGTTCTAGACATTGGCACCGCTCCTGCTGCAAGTTCTATCGAGAAGTCAATGTCCCTTCTCAGAGGTAGACCCGGCACCTCTTTCAGAAATACATCTCTATATTATCCTAGTGTGGGATGGTCCTTGAGTCTTGGTTTGTCATTTTCAATTGATTCCAATACTTGTATCACATATAGTGGACATCCCTTTCTGCAATATTTCCTCATTTGAAGAGCTGATATTCATCTCACCGAGACAGGTTTTTGGATCCCTTGAAGGGTTAGCCTTCTTCCTCCTTCACTTACACATTCTAAGGTTTTATGGTAACAGTCCAGTCTGGATCTATATGTGGCTAGCCAGTCCATACCGATCAACAGGTCATATGACCCTAGGGGTAGTATATTAAGGGTTGCTTGGGTGGGGAATTCACCCATAGTAAATTGGCAGGCTGGTATGACCTCCGCTACCTTTCTTTTGGTGCCAGTGGATAACTGTACCAACCATGGATTGGTGTGTTTATGTGTCTGTAATTTACACTTATCAACAACCTTAGGGGATATATAACTCAAATTTGAACCAGGGTCGATTAGAATAGACACTATATGGTTGGTGATCATACCTTCTATCTCCACCACTGAAGATTGGTGGTTGTTAGGACCACATATTGTACCCTTTTTGCCCATACTTTTTGCTATTATTTTACCCTTCATCACCTGCATTTTGACTTATACTATCATTCCACTTGATCATTCCAAGGTACATAACGTCCTTTCTCATTACTACACG
>ML829765.1:93805-105517 GCA_009831015.1 Picea engelmannii
GGGGGGGGGGGGACTACTAGAGGAACAAAGAGGTGAGCCTACTTCTAACAGGAAAGCTCCATAGCCTTGAGTAGAATTCAGTGGTCGTACAAGAGCTCTTCAAGAGTGCAACTTGAAACAAAAGGAATAGTATAGTAAATTGTAAAAATACTTTAACATTATATTTAATACAATTATGGAGTTTTAATCCCCGGGAGGGTTTCTCCAGTTAAAGAGCTTCACATTCGCTGAAAAGAATTGTGCGTGTTTTGTTGTTTGATTTTTTCTCGAGTTAGATTGAGATGACTGGATACATTTTAAAATGAGAAACAAACTTTTGCACTGGTCCTTTTTTGCTACCCCTTTCTGTGTGAGCATGCAACTTGCATTTTGTGTTTTTTGCCAGTGCTTAGGGTTACAAATGTCCTAGTTTAAACTAATGCTTCTACCATAATAGTCTTCCAATGTGTTTAAAATGTTGTCCCCAAATCTCCTAAAAATTTAGATTGATGGTATCAGAGATGGAAATACCATATTGAAAATTTTCAACGCAGAGGATGCCATGCTACAAACTCTTAGAACTGTACCAAAAAAAATAAATCATCAATGGAGTAACTTATTAATGGAGCAACCCCTGTATAGGGTGTTAATGAAGAGGCACTAATAAGAGGAAGGACACATGTCCCTTCTTCAATATACATGTGGCAACTAAGAGTCATTATGTTGAAGCGTGTGAGATAGGTGGCAAGAACGTCAAAGGTGGCGAGCACTATCCACCCGGCTACAGAGGGCAGAGAATATCCACCATGCAGGAGCTCAATCATTGGGACTCCTACATGGTGCACCCCATGTAACCATACCATGCACATACATCATTTTCAACCTCTGCCATTCACGCGGCTGCATCCTCCGTACTCTGAGTTTCGCCCATTCACTGAGGGTTGCATCCTCTAATTCCGGCCATCCTTTATATCACATGTGTTTTGGTTAAGGATTTATATCACGTATTAGAGATTGAGTTTCATTATCTTTGCTACTTACTCTTGCTTGGGCGATACCTTTTCTTATGGATTTCAATATCGAAGAGGGGAAAATTTGTCTGTATGAGGTTTAGAAATTTCAGTAATAAAAAATAGATGTCCATGAATACAGTGACTTTCAAGTTCGATGTGTACATAATCTTTCAAGTTCCAGGTTAAAAGATAAATATCCTCTGCATAATGGCTTTCAAGTTCGAGGTTTTTCTTTGCACGTGTATAATAGCTTTCAAGTTGTATGTTAAAAGATAAATGGCATCTAAGTTTTTTATATCCTTTTCTTTGGAAAGGGATAAACCCTAACCCTGGTCATATTAAAATTGTAAAAGAGATTTCAAGTTCTATGTTGAAAGATAAATGGCATCTAAGTCTTTTTTTTGTTTTTTTAATCTTTGTTTCTTTGGAAATCAATAAATCTTAATTGTCTTCGTATTAAAGTTGTAAAGTTTAAGGCTTAAGGGAAATGCCAATTTTCCATACAACATTTCATAGAAAAGTATTTATACATATAAAGAAATGAAATGCATTTGATATGAGAAGTTCATTGAATTGTTTCCAGTCCTCTCCTCATCTTCTAAACGCTCCTCATATTCACTATGTAGAAACATTATAAATAACGATGTGTTCAATAAAATAAAAAAAATGGTAATATTTAAAGATGCAATAAAAACATAAAGATTAAAAATAGTTTGAATCATGTCAACTTGATTCAAAATAGGTGTATTAATATTATTTACAATAGTGTTTCCCTTGTTTTTAATAATGACGGGGCGCCAAATTTTTCTCAATCTCCAACCATCATCCTCATTAATGTTAGTAGGGTGCTTGAAGACTCCATCAAATATTTTCTAGAAGTTGAAGCAGAAGAACTTAGACAAGAATGTGTTGCAGTCTTGAAAAAAGATAAACCACCAAAGTCCAACATCAATGAAGATGAATCTAGGGCTTTAAGAAACCTACACACTAACAAAGACATAATGGTTATGAAGGTATATAAGGGGAGTGCCACTATTATTATGGATTTGATGACTATCATAATAAAATGATCGAGTACTTTGACATTGAGCGATAGTTAAAAAAAAGTTGGTAAAGACTTGTGCAAATAAATCATGAGATATCACAAAGATTGGTAAAGCCATTCTCATAAGCTTGTAAATCTAAGAGAAAATGAGAATCCACTATCTTAGAGATGTTCAATATTTCTCTCGTAGAAGTGAAGAGATCCTTGGAAAAAATAGGGAAGGTTTTCCCATTATAAGCATTAACGCAATATGCCATAGGATTAACTACATACATAATCAACGTAAAACTTGTTCACACATTGACTATAATGAACCTGGGCATGGCCAGAGGGATTCCTAGATATGCAAAGATGTTTGACCAGTATAATCTCAGAACACCCACTCCCAGTCCCCTAAGGCATGAACTGATCTATTGGGAAATGACAAACTCGCAGAAGATCCAACACAACTGGGAAATATATGTTAGTATGGGGAAAATATAATTAGGTATAATGTAATATGAAAAGCTGCAGTGAAAATAGGAAGGATAAGCGTGGTGGTGCAACAGGGCAGTGGAGCTTCTGTGTTAAGAAGAAGTGTCTCACTCTGTGATTCGCCCTTCCCTTTTCAATTGCACGAGGCTTCAAGTGATCGATTTTGGGAGAGACCATCTCAGCGGAGTAGCACCCATGGAGTTGGGTAAGTTAACGCAGCTCCAACACCTTTACTTACACAATAATCAACTGGTTAGCAGCAGCACCAGGAACTTGCCCATTATTACTTCTCTTACTAACTGTTCCAACCTGCAAACGATAGCGTTGTTGTCTAATCCTCTCACAGAACGCTTGCCTTTTTCTATCGGCCGACTCTCTACAAAAATGGATGCCATATACTTGGGTGGCAATGGATTAGCAGGAGA
This sequence comes from Picea engelmannii, assembly GCA_009831015.1. Lineage (NCBI taxonomy): Eukaryota > Viridiplantae > Streptophyta > Pinopsida > Pinales > Pinaceae > Picea > Picea engelmannii. The sequence continues at coordinate 96,742 of ML829765.1, forward strand.
AATACCTCCACAGATTGGAAACCTAACTAGTTTAGCATTCCTTGATTTAGACACGAACATTTTTACGGGGAAATCCCTTTTCATTTAATAGTTGGAGAGGTTATATATGAGGTTCGTTGCAGAAGGCATTCGCGCAGGGAGGTAAAATGGAATTTGAAATGAGCACGGAGGGAACAAAATGAAATTTGAAATGGGCATGGAAGGAAACTCCTTCATTTAAATTTTGAAATTTAAATGGCCTAACGACGATGATGTGCTAACGGAGATGGGTCGCGGACGAAAAGGATGGTCGGAATCGGAGGATGCAACCCTCAGTGAATGGGCGAAAGTCAGAGTACAAAGGATGCAGCCGCGTGAATGGCAGAGGTTGAAAATGATGTATGAGCATGGTATGGTTACATGGGGTGCACCATGCAGGGGTCCCAATGATTGGGCTCCATGGTGGATAATCTCTGCCGGGCGAGCAATAGTCTAGGCCGACTCTCTACAAAAATGTATGCCATATACTTGGGTGGCAATGAATTAGCAGGAGAAATACCTCCACATATTACAAACCTAACTAGTTTAGCATTCCTTGATTTAGACACGAACATTTTTATAGGGAAATCCCTTCTTCATTTAGTAGTTGGAGAGGTTATATCTGAGGTTCGTTGCAGAAGGCATTCGGAGGTAAAATGGAATTTGAAATGAGCACGGAGGGAACAAAATGAAATTTGAAATGGGCATGGAGGGAAATTCCTTTATTTAAATTTTGAAATGTAAATGGCCTAATTACGATGATGTGCTAATGGAGACGGGTCGCGTACGGAAAGGATGGCCGGAATTAGAGGATGCAACCCTCAGTGAATGGGCGAAAGTCAGAGTACGGAGGATGCAGCCGCGTGAATGGCAGAGGTTGAAAATGATGTATGTGCATGGCATGGTTACATGGGGTGCACCATGTAGGAGTCCCAATGATTGGGCTCCTGCATGGTGGATAGTCTATGCCGGATGCAGAGTGTTAAAGACTCTATACATATGTGGCATCTATGTTCCATCCACATAAACCCTACACCTTCCATCCTGCTCGTTTGAATTTTGAATTTAGTAAAAGGCGCCAAGGATCGATGCCCATTCAAATTAGCATTTTGAATTTGTAAACCCGCCGAGCACAAAAACCCCAATTTCAGCACCTTCTCCATCTCTCCCACATCATATGCCTTCTCTAGCTTTGGATCCAATGCCTCCAGTAGCGTCCCGTCTGTGTACAACTCCCACGCGCACTCCACCAAAATCATCCGCTCGGAGCCCTTCGACGGATCCATGGGCATCGTCCGACACGCCACCTCCAACAACAGAACCCTGAAGTTGAACACGTCCGAGCTCGGCGTGGCCTTCCATGTTTGTATCAACTCTAGTGCTATGTAACCTAACGTTCCCACCACATCAGTGGTGTCCAGATTGCCCCTGTGATCTTACAGCCGAGCGAGGCCAAAGTCTTCCAGCCATCCGTTAAGATCCGAATCTAGAAATACATTGCTAGACTTAATGTCTGTGGATGACTCTCTTCTCCCAGTGATCGTGCAGATACAGTAGCCCCGCCGCCATGCTCTTTAGGATCGCGTATCGTCGAGGCCACAACAGGACTGTTGCTGGAACTGCTTATACCTTCGGCACCACCCATGGAGTCGAACAAAGTTGCGGTGTTGTGGTCGCCCCATGCTTGAGATATCTACGACAAACACCTTCATTCCCTCTGAGAAATCCTTAGTTATGCATTTCACTGCGACCTCTTAGCCGTTGCTGGGAGAACGCCCTTGTAAACTATATTTGCAAGGTCACTTGCTGTGTAATATACCAGATATAAAATGTATGCAGAACACAAATAAAATACTAGTAATGGAAGAATAACAAAAATATGACGAGAACTTTCACCACAATAACACTGAAATGATATAAGAATAACAATAGAAATAACACTTTGAATCTGAAAGCAATGTTCACAGGCCTCTTCTAGGGGGCAACCTCCAGTTGAGCAGAGCTCTATTACAATAATATCCAAGCTAGGGTGCTCATACCCTCGACTCCTATTTATACTAGAAAGAAGCATCTAGAGGAAGATCCTTCTAGAAGCGAAATCTTCTATTAGGTCTTCTTACATCCGCCTTATTCTATTTTATTGAAAGGCCTTATTAATATTGACCTTTATTACATCCGAATATATTGTTCTACCTATGTGTGGGTTAGGACCCTAACATGTCCGCCCCCTTAAAAACAACCTTGTCATCAAGGCTTGAGATGAGGAAATTGTTGCAGAATGGTAGTTGGTTCCCAAGTGGCGTCTACTGGAGTTGTATCTTTCCACTATACTAGCACTTCCTTGATGGTTCCCTGACGTAGGTGACGCTCATGCTGGTCCAAAACTGCTTCTGGTTGTAGCCAAATGGATCCTTCTTTAGCTAACTATGGAAGATTGGTTTGAATTTGGCACTTAGCTCCAATCACCTTCTTTAAGCATGAAACATGAAAAACAGGATGTAGCTTCAAATGGTTGGGCAAAGCTAACTGATAGGCGACTTGTCCCACACACTTGAGCATGGTATAAGGACTATAAAATTTGGGCGCTAGATTCTGACAATGCTAGACCTTGAGGGAAGTTTGCTTATAAGGTTGCAGTCGAAGAAACACCTGATCCCCTTCTGCAAATTGACGTTTAGAGCGACCTTGATCTGCTTGTTGCTTCATGTGATTATGTGCCATGACCAAATTCTCTTTGAGGGTACGGAGAATAGCCTCTCGAGCTGTAAGTGTTAGGTCAACCACCTGGAACTTCGAGGCACCCGATAAGTATGAGAGAACTGAAGGTGGCTTCTGTCCATATACCGCTTCAAAAGGAGTCATGCGTGTAGATGTATGGTATGAAGTGTTGTACCACCTTTCAGCTAAGGGTAACCATTGAGCCCACTGATTTTGCTTTTCCGAGGGAAAACACCTCAAATATGTTTCCAAACACTTGTTGACAACTTCCGTTTGGCCATCAGTCTGGGGATGATAAGTTGTGCTAAGATGCAATTTTGTGCCTTGTATCTTGAACAGTTCCTGCCAAAAATTGCTTGTGAAAGTTGGGTTGCGATCAGAAACAATAGAGTGTGGCATGCCATGAAGATTGAAGACCTAATCCATGAATATTTGAGCCATCGTGGATGTTGTAAACGGGTGTTGAAGGGCACAAGAATGAGCATACTTGGAAAGCTGATCAACAACCACCATGATGATGGATTTATTTCCCGATTTGGGTAAGCTTGTAATAAAATCCATAGAGATATCCTTCCAAATAGTAGGTGGAATTGGGAGTGGTTGTAGTGTGCCCGACGATTTGACTATTTCTCCCTTGTTGCATTGAAACACGTCACATTCAGCTACAAAATTACGAATGTCCTGTTTCATGCCATCTCAGAAAAATGAACGTTTGACCCTATCATAGGTTTTGGTGAACTCGAAGTGCCCTGCTGTGGGTGTAGCATGAAGCTCAGAAAGTACCATGGATTTAAGCTTTGATTGTTTACTTAAATACAAATGGCCTTTGTATCAAAGTTCCTTATGGAGCCAAGAGTACCCTAGGGAAGCTGGAGCATTAGACTGCAATTGCTGGATCAACTACGAACTTTTGGGATCTTGTAGCCATTCCTGGCGAACGACTTGGAGCTAATCTGGTACAATGAATGGAAGAGAAAAAATGGATCCTTCATCTTCATATTTTCGGGAAAGTGCATTCACAACCACATTGTCTTTGCCTTTCTTATAAATGATCTCATAATCATATCCAAAGAGTTTATTCACCCATTTTTGTTGTTCTGGGGAGGAAATGCGTTGTTCCAGAAAATACTTGAGGCTTTAATGGTCTGTCTTAATTTGGAACCATTTCCCCAATATATAAGGACGCCACAGATCCACGACATGAAGAATAGCCAACATTTCCTTTTCATAGATGGATTTTCCCATATCTCTTTCAGATAGTTGCTTGCTAGTAAAGGCCAAAGGTCGACCCTCTTGCATAAGGACAACACCAATTTCTTTTCCTGAGGCATCACATTCCAACACAGAGGTCTTTGTGAAATCGGGAAGGCAAGGACTGGAGTGGTGCACTTGGCCATATTCAAGGTTTGAAAAGCTTGAGCAACGGTTGGAGTCCAAGTGAAAGAGTTCTTTTTTAGGAGAGCAGTGAGAGGTGCTGCAATCTTCCCATAATTCTTAACAAACTTGCGTTAATACCCTATTAATCCTAGAAATCCACGCAAGCTCTTAAGATTCTTTGGGTAAGTCCAGTCTTGCATAGCTTCAATCTTTTTAGGATCCACCCTGACGCCATCTTTGCCAACCAAATGACCCAAGTATTCTACTTCTAAGGCGCCAAAAGCACATTTAGACTGTTTCAAGAAAAGTTGGTGCTGAGAGAGTAGATGGAGAACTTGATCCCCATGAGTAAGATGGTATATCTAGGTTTTTCTATAGATGAGGATATCATCAAAGAAAACTAAGACAAAATGGCAAAGAAAAGGATGGAAGACATGATTCATGAGGCTTTGGAAGGTGGAGGGGGCATTACACAAGCCAAAGGGCATGACCAAAAACTCATAGTGGCCCTCATGATTTCTAAAGGCAATCTTGGGGATATCTACCTCTTTCATAGGTATCTGGCGGTAGCCTGAATGAAGATCCAGTTTAGTGAAGAATTGGGTGCTACTCAATTCATCTAGGAGGTCATCAATGATAGGAATGGGGAATTTGTCTTTGATGGTAAGTTTGTTGAGGGCATGGAAGTTAGGACACATTTGCCAAGAACCTTCTTTCTTTAGGACCATGACCACAGGAGACGAATAGGGGCTCGTATTAGGGCGGATAACACCTGCATTAAGGAGTTCCTGGACCATTTTCTCAATTTCATTTTTTTTGGAAAAGGGGTGACGATACGAACATATATTGGGAGGAAGGCTTCTTGGTACAAGGGGAATGGAATGATCATGAACACCACGGGAAGGAGGGAGGCCTTGGGGAGTGGAAAATACCAATTGATGTTTAGAAAGGATGGCTTGGAGGTCTTGCAGTACCGAGGGTGTCTCTGTTGCTTGTATGGCATGGAGTTGGGCAATAACACCATAATGACCCTTTTTGAGTAGCTTTTCCATGTGATGGGAACTAATGATCTCAGGTGAACCGACGACGATGCCTTGGAACTTATATCGGTGGCCCTCCTGGTCGAATTGCATGGTTAAGTCTTTAAAATCCATGAGAATGGGACCCAAAGTCCTTAGCCAGTCTGTACCCAGCACAATGTCACAACCTCCCATGTCGATAGAAAACATATGGTATTTCAGGTGGTAGTCACCAATTTGGAGACGCACATTTTCAAAATGTCCTCCACATTTCATGGAACCACCACTGGCAATCATGATTTGGAAATTATTGACGGCATGGATGTAGCAATGAGTTTCTTGGGCAATGCGGAGATGAATAAAATTATGGGTGTTGCCACTATCAACCAGAATGATGACCTTCTGATGCTTGATGTAACCGATTAGCTTGAGGGTTTGGGGAGCGGAGAAGCCAGTGAGAGCATTGAGGGAAATGACTGGTTCTACTTCGGGAGGGTCTGAGGGAGGAGTTATGTCAGTGGATTCAGGTGATTCAGACATAGAGGGAGTTTCTTCATCTTCTTTCTAAATCTCCTCGGAGATGGCCATAAAAATATTTTGTTCTATACACTTGTGGCCTGGGAAATATTTTTCATCACAGTTATAATAGAGGCCTTTGAGTTAGCGTTCAACCATTTCAGCCTAGGTCAATTTTTGGATCTTTAGTGGAGTAGAGGGAGCAGTGGGATTTACTGGTTTAGGGAGAGGGATGAAGGAGGGTTTGCGGTTTTGAGAAGATATAACTTGTTGTGCTTATTTATCTCTTTTGGTAGCCTCCACCCAACTCTCAGGCCGAGCCATGAGGACATGGGCCCGAATTTCATCCTTGAGGCCGCTGATTAAACACTCTCAGAAAAAGACATCAGACATGCCCTCTGTTCTAAAATCTAGGTGCTCAAAGGAAGCTATAAAGTATTCCACTGTTCCTAATTGTTTCATCTTTGTCAAACGACCCAAATGGTTGGTGTCAGTGTCAAAGAGTTCATAAAGATCTACCACAAATTGTGTCCAAGCAATATACCCTTGACGCGATTTTTTTCTCCATTGCCAACGTTCTTGATCTAGATGGAGAACACCATACCGGAGTTTGTCCAAGTCATTTGTAATGATGTATAAAGAGAGTTAATGTTCCATTTGTGTTACCCAACCAGTGGGGTCCGAGCCATCAAATTTGGTCACGTCCACCCGTGGAAGGCGTAGGTCACGTTGAAAGTGATGGTTCTGTAAGGTATGGGAATGAGAGGAATGGTCACCTTCAATATGTGGGGATGAGGAAGAGGAAGGGTTATCTGTAGGGATATGCAGTTTGGTGCAGAGTGCCAAAAATACTGATTCAAGCTGGGTGGTGAGGTCTTGTTTGATTTCGCCCATTGAGGAATGCATGGTTGTATTGATGGCGTCAACATTGGCACTGAGTTGTTTCACTTCTTGTTGAGTCTCAATGAGACCAGATTGCAAGGTGTTGAAGCGAGATTCCAAGTCTTGGCTATGAGTATGGGCCATGAGGATGGGGGAATTGAAAAGGGGCAGGCGGGCTAAAAACATTTTGCCGAAAAAATGATATGGATGAATGTGATAAGGGAGAAGAGATGAATCCAATGGAATAGATCTGAAATAATGGTGAAAAAATTTCCAGACTTTTTTTTTTTAATGGAGTTATACTTCAGTCTGAAGAATACTGTAGAGAGGTAATTCCCAAATGCTTAACCAAAAATAAATGTGTACTTACTTGGCAACCCGAACACAGTTGCGTGGCAAGAGATCTTGTCTGTTTTAATTTTTTTATGTTTCTATCCCCAAGGGTTAGGTATTCAAGGGTTCTATAGACAAGGGTTTTCCCTGTGCTATAGCTCTCTGATATACGTGCGAGGTCCAACAGTAGTAATCGATCCAATATCTCAGGGCACTAACTAAGGAGGATACATTGTACCCTTAGCCATACTACCTGAATACCCAGGTACTAGAGACTATCTTCTCGAGTGTTGTTCTCGGTGACACTATAGCATTCAAGCGACCGATCGGTTTATCTAAAGAGGGCTTCAGGTAATCTAGGTCGATCCGTACACATGTGTTTTCTAATGCGCTACCACTCGAAGGGGTACCAAAAGGGGTTACAAGGGTGGCCAACAGATGTGCGCTTAAGTACCACTTGTATTTCCTGTGTGTATGAATCCCTCAACCACAGGTTTATGCGTGTAACGACATATCTCTATGGCTTAAAGACGTCAGAATATGTCTCTACCCTGAAAAAAAATTTAACCCACACTTTCTGCCAAGGAAAGTGCTATGATACCACTTGTAATATACCAGATATAAAATGTATGCAGAACAGAAATAAAATGCTAGTAATGGCATAATAATAGCAATATAACTAGAACATTCACCACAATAACACTGAAATGATATAAGAATAATAATAGAAATAACACTTTGAATCTGAAAGAAATGTTCACGGGCCTCTTCGAGGGGGCAACCTCTAGTTGAGCAGAGCTCTACTACAATAATATCCAAGCTAGGGTTCTCATACCCTCGACTCCTATTTATACTAAAAAGAAGCATCTAGAGGAAGATCCTTCTATAAGCAGAAGCTTCTATTAGGTCTTCTTATATCCGCCTTATTCTATTTTATTGAAAGGCCTTATTAATATTGACCTTTATTACATCTAAGTATATTGTTATACCTATGTGCGGGTTAGGACCTTAACATGATGGTTAGTACTTCATATAATCGAAGACTTTCTCAGTATAAGCAATTGACTAATGTATCGATGAAGTAAGCAAAGATGTATAATAGCAATAATCGCAATACGATACTTCAACAATAAATGCTTCAAAATGAGCAAGAATGACTAATTATCAATATCATAACACCAACATTCATCAGAAGCAAGTATGCATTAATCCTTTCAATTGCTTTAAAGAAAGGTTAAAATGCTGCAAAGTATAACTATAACTCAAATGGATAATAGCAGTAATAGGGTTAGCAAGTCAATCTAAACTAGGGTTAGAAGGTGTTAGTAATTGCTCAAAGATTTTGGATGTTTGTAGGTCGTGATCAAAACACTCAAGTAAGAAGTCTTAGACCAATGCATTCATAGGGAAAATGGAGTAAAAAATAATGGTAAGAGGTGAAGGAACAATATGATAATAGTAGGGCTAAAGACAAGAGGAATTTGATGGATGAAGTGTTGGTAAGCCAAGGCTTCAACCATCAAACCCTAGGGGAAAACGACCACTAAGGTGTAGATAACCCTAGASCTTAGGATGTTTTCCTCCTTCTTTTCTCAATGAAAAAGTAAAAACAACTAAGGTGAAGGATGAGAGGTTGGGTGTTGCAATGGAAAGGCTCTAGCAATGTCTTCAACACCAAAAACAACTCCTTGGCATACTCTAGTAGGGAATTAAAATAAGGACACCAACATGTGCTTATTTCCTAGGGTTTATTCCAACAATTTCATTAATGAAATGAAACTAAAACACTATAACCATTCAAGTAAGGGAAGGATTGCAGAAATTCACTTACATTTACCAAGTATTCATCAAGCCAAACCCTAGTTATAAACCTTCCACCATGAAAAATGCCAAAGATAACCAAAATAAGCCTC